>NDXB01008025.1:158438-175077 GCA_002631895.1 Agapornis roseicollis
AAGGAAAAAAAACAAAACTATTCTGAGGCACTTTGAACACACACAGAAAGCACAGCTCTGCTGAACAAAGCACACTGGAGAAGACAAACAGCCAAGAACTTCATTACTTCTACTTATTACAGCAAAAAGGCAACAAGAAAGTTGCTTTACAACTTGCAGTCCAAGCACAACCCCACCATCTAAGGCAGATCACTTTCTATGGGATAACAGACATGTTGTTGATAACAAGATTCAGACACAACGTCCCAGTAATGCCTTCCTGTGTGTGGGAACTAACACTGATGATTTTTAAATTGGTCCCATCCCTGCTAAAGAGCTGCTACTCTGACTTTGCTACTAGAATAAGTCATTCCTATCCAGTTCCCATGAAAATTAACAGCAAGATATAAAACAGACCTGCTATTACTGTAATAAATTATATATCTGGAAATAAAACAGATAATGTAAGATCACGAGGGAATGTTTTCCCATAGAATTATCCTTTCTGTACATATTTGCTGAAGATTAAACTGCAGTAGTCTAAGGCTGCAATAACTGTGTTCACAAAAGAGACCAAGAAAAAATTGTGGGAGACACATGAAAAAACCTATATGATTCCTTGTGACACAATGAGTGTTCAAAAATAAATCAGTTTTATTATCAGTGCTACATTAGCCTAGATGCAAGTAACTGGTACACCTCCTTCCTTGTAGTTCACACAGCAAAAGCAATTTCAAGTTGGGCAATTACTTGTTAGGTGTTACAGCCCAATGTGCCTACTGAAAATCTTTGTTTTCCTTAGCAATAAGCAACAATGTAAATTAGAATTTTGCGAATATTCCTCTCATTTGAAAGCATGATCTTCAAGGTATTGAATTCTATTATAAGTTTTTATTCATAATTCAGACCAACAAGCCCTTCTCTTCCCTATTATATTACATTACATAAAACAGTCTTAAAAATTCAGACTAAAATTTACATAGATGTTTCTGAAAACCAAACTTTTTTTTTTACATATACATTTTGTTTAAGAGACTAGAAAGGATCAGGAACACCAATAACAAAATTTTCTTAACATTTAGCAAACTAAAGATGCTTTCACATGACTGACCAAATACTTATCCCCAAATGTTTTACAAGTATTAACAAACTAATTCATAAATCTAGAAATGAGGAACTCAAATACAGATTAGGACAGTTTCTAAGCATTTAACAATTCAACAGCTAAACCTGAACTGCAGATAATCTTAACTGAGGAACTGAGTGGCATGCAGCTCTTAAAATAGTAAGTAATATCTATATAAAAGTTTAGAAAACGTTAAATACTAGATTTCATATGACTGTTGAACCTTCACATTATAAAAGGGGCTGGCCTAGACACAGATCCAACAGCACAGCCAAGGCAGGCAGGCACAACAGTATGCACAACCACTAGCCAACAGCAGGGCATGCCAAAGAAGGTCAGCAGCTCTTCTCAGAACAGCAAACACTTGCTCAACCGCAGCAGTGCCACAGGGTACAGCCCCCAGCAGCCACTGGAGCAACTGTCCCTTTTGACACCATGCGTCCCAGCCCAGGAAGTGCTCCTGAGGAAGGATGCATTTGAGCAGGTCTGGGGCCCATCACTGGGGCAACCTGCTCTAGTAGATGTTACTCCAAGCAGAGAGGCTAAACCCTTAATCATTTTGTTATCTGTAATTAATGAATAAAACTAACTAAAAGAGTAACTAGACAAATTATGATATAATAGTTTGAGAACAATCTGCTACATTTCTTCATTTAAACTAGTAACTGAATAAAGGTAGAGAGACCAACATTAAAAATTCAATTTGGCCTGTAACAACGCTCCTCTCAAGAGATGAAAGAAATCAAATCATGAGAACAGAGACAGAACATTATTAGGAAACTTAGGCTAGGTTAAAAGATGAAATCTTCTTTATGGATAAGCAAACAGCACTAAGCACTGGTATGTCTTGCTAAGTCTAAGGTCTATTTATAAATATATGCATTTTGCTAACTTCCTCTTTAGACAGCAGCTATTTAGGCCAATTCAAAAAATCAGAAAGGGATTTCAGCAACCTCCAGGAATGGTCGCCAAAATGGATGAATAAGACGACACTTAACAGACTGGAGGCACCAACTAAACAATACGAAGTTGAAGAGGAAGGAGCAATGCATACTGGAAACTCCACTGAATGCAGGTACTAATAAAACCCAGCAAGAACATTAGGTTGTGTAAATAATGCACTATATACAGATAGTACACTGTCATCATAGTACATCATGTCATGCCATAAAACAGCAAAGCCTCATTTAGAATATGACACAAAGTACCATTCCCCGTACTACAGAAGATTACAGAAGTATCAGACGATAACAAAGAAATAGTATTAACCGAGAGTACAAAAAATGTTTGACATTAAACAAAACTATAAAACTTGAAAGATTTGTCCAAGGAAAAGATGTAAGGAGACACACACATGAAAATACACACACACACACCAGTCCCAAGCCACTTTGAAAAAAAATTACAAATGACAGACCAGCAAGCCCTATGTTCAAAATGAAGAACAAAAAGGTTTCTTCTGCTACTTAGAAATTAAATCATGTTTGAATCTTTATCCATCTGCATAACAATCTAACCACATGATCCTGTTGCTTACTTGGATTCAAAATGAGAGCACTCAAAAAACACTTTGCCTACACCCTTCAGAAATTTGCCATTTAAGGATGAGACTGAAAAACAGTTTTAATACTATCTTGAAAACCATCAAGGCATTTCTCTTATGAAAAATAAACCAAAATAAAGTTTAGTTTTAACATTTTATTTAAAAAAAAATGTTTTAAAATATTTTAACTTCATGTTCAAGAACTTTTTTCTTACTTTGATGCATGTAACTATATTAGCATAGCTGCAGGCACTAAATTACATTTAGCTTTTTAGTGTTGCACCAAGGTAACAGCTTTAAGAGAACACCTTTATTGATAAAGTTACACTAACAGCAAATTACTTGGCAGGGCATTCAATAATATTCTGCTTTCATCTAACTTTTCATCTCATGAATAAAGCACAGTAAAACCTTAGTATTTAGGTGGGCTTGGTTGAAGGAGATTTTAGAGGATTGCTTTGTCTGAAAAGCAGCACAAAAGCTCATAACTTGAGGCATGTGCTTTCAATGCAGAGAGACAGCAACAGCCAGTCACCCCTAGAATTTTATTCGGATGTGAAATTAAAGTACTGTTTCTCAAGAAGCCGACAAAAATAAACTGGTAGCTAGCTCTTAGACACATGAGGAAGATTATTCTCCTTAACTAAGGAACCTGTTGCAAGTTAATCTGCAGCTGGAACAGGAAGAGATCCAACCAATGTGAATTCCAAAGCGAGGAAAAACAAAAAGACAACCTAACTAGCAGGCACAAGGCTAATCAGTCTGCAAGCTAGTCATCAAGAGTACAACAGAAATACTCCAGAGATGGAGGCATAAAGATATATGTGCACATGTGTATGCATAAACAGTATTAACTAGTCTGTCCTAAAGAGGGACAGGATACTAAAGACACTACCTTCAACTTTCCAGTTTGACTCAGTTATAAATTCATCTACTTCAGAGTCTTCATTTACATACAATATTTCTAATCATAAAGCCAGGGCAAAAGAGTAAAAACATGACTGCAGCTGAATAAAATTAACTGTTACTTTTACATGAGATTAGTTTTCAGACAATCTGCTACCATTGCTAGTTCCCTGCACTGATTTCAATAGCCACACGAACATGGGAAGGAAGGCAGACTATAGCAGTACCAATATCTATCAGTCTAAGTTTTTGTGGAATTACATCCTTCATTGTAATGCGGTCCTTATTGACTAAACTGTTACATAGCAGCCTGCTTTCTTGTAACTAGCACGCAAATTACATTTGTGTGCTCTGATAATGTCTATGTTCCAAAACTGATTCTTAAAAGAAAAAAAGGGCAAGAGAAAAAAAAAAAAACAACTGCTCTCTCATAAGACATAGCTCCATCTTGCCAAGCTTCTGAATTCACTGTAAACCACATCCCATAGAATTAAAGTGTGGTTCTGAAGGACAGTTACAGAACAGAGTCTTGAATTATAACAAAACTACCGATGGTGTTTTTATCTCTGAAGCTCAGGAAAACAGCAAAAGACTCAAAGAAACTAAAGAAAAAAAAATTCAACTTCAAACTGTTCTGTTAAATAAAAGAGCCAGCCCTGTTCAGCAAAATTAATTTTCCATATACGGTAGTGGTTCACTTGTTCTCAACATTTGTAGATCTTTGCAGTCACCCATTATTTCCAGTATCTGAGTTATAGCCTGTATATGACAAAGGCAGAATTCCCCTCCCTGCCCTGTCAGACCACAGCAGTCCTTCTCCAAGAATCCTGATGGCACCAATGGTGTTAAGCCAGCTCAATGAACTACCAATCATTCTGATACCCAGATACACCACCAAACACTGCACCTTATAAGGTGCACTGCTTATAAGGCAGACACAATACAAGCACACAGATAACCAGTTCATGCCAGCTGATGCACTGTCTTCTAATAACACCTACTAACACAAAACAAACATGAGTATGTAGAACAGGAATAGCAGTATATACTCCCTGAGCAAGGCTATTTGTACAAGTGAACAAACATACGAGAGAATAACCCAGTGGAGTTACAGAACCAGCACTATAAATCACAGAGTATGGAGTAATTAAACTAGTACAACTAGTATTTTTATCTTTTTTTCTTTTCTTAATTTCTGTTGCCACCAGAATTTCAGAATTTATTTGCCTTTTGAAGACAGGCATGTGTACATACACATACAAAATCCTATATAATATCAATCCAGAGAGCATAACACAGGACTCAATGCTAGATTTCTAACTGAGATAAAACAGGGGCTGGCTCAGTGCTCCATGGCCCCCTGTGCCAATTCCAACAGGGAGAGGAACCAAGTGCTCTTCCTGACAGAACCTGGAATGGCCCTAGTGCCCAAACTTGCCCCTTCAAAGACGATCAGACCACAGCTGCATTTTAATGCTTAAGGCCTATTAGGTCTGCCCAGTTCCCAAGGACAAAGAGCCTCCCATATTTCATTGCTATTATGTTTTTCCCACTCAACTTTTTCCACAGACACAAGGAACTATAAACAATGAACAAAGTAGTTTCCTGAGACTTCAGACGTATCTTTCTAGAAGTGTTATACTTACACTGGTGGCTTCTCCTCTTCTGTAGTTAGCTCTTGAACAAAAAAACCCTGGCTACACAAGGAAACAATGGAATTGCTTCTATAGTACACTACATAAGCAAAGAAACAAGCTTTTAGCTAATATGAATACCAAAATACTGTATGCTACTTATGTTCAAAATTTTTCTTAAAAATATGAACTATAATTAGATGCCCCTTGAAGACATCTGTGAACCCTCTATAACCCACAGCACAAGTTTTTCCACTAACACTCCTAAATCCTGTAACAATGTTATAGTTATTAATCTTATTTATCCAGTGCTGATGCTGCATTCTGGAGATAGCCTTTCTGCCTTGCCTGTACTTTTACTTCCTTCCACTCCTTATCTGCAAGGCAGTCACTTAACTACATCCTCCTTCCTTCTGCCTCCCCCCATTTTGCCCTTCATACTGATAAATATCCATCAGTCTACTAAAAAATACCAAACCAGCACATACTCTGATTACTAAATTCCCTCCTATTCTGCCCTACACAGAGACAGGCATCCATTATTAAGAGACTACAAAATTTTATTAAGAGATAACAAAATAGTACATACTATAGTCTATTTAATTCCTCTTTTATAGGAAAACACCAGGCAAGAGACAACTACTGGCTGGTCCCAGAAGAGCAGGCACACAAAAGCCTCTGGAAACACATACGCTTCTGGCAAAAGCTAAGTAATACTGTAGTTAAAAAAAGTTGAAGTCTATGGTACTCTGGATCAACTGTAAGAATCCACAGACACCTGGGGTCCCAGAAGGGATGATCTGAATATTCACACCTCTCAAAAATCAGTACTACAGACTTTAAACAAATAATTTTTTCCAGATAGATTAGAATATTAAACTTTGTATTCCAAAACAAAACCACAGAGCAAGAAAACTTGTGTTACAAATCCCAGTTTTCAGATTCATTAAACCTGACTCAAACTCAAGTCTCCACCTGCCAGTTCGGAGTTGCTATCAGTCCAAGCAAAAGAGACTAACTAGATTAAATGCAATAATCAATAACATGGAAATGATCTGGCTGGATTTTTTCTAACACTAAAATCATACTGACTTTATCCTATTGATCATTCTTTTTCTTTCTACAGCATGCCAGCTAATCCATGGGTGTTCAGTAAGAGTTACACCAAGTGCAACTTGCCATTTCTGACCACAGCTCCCCTTCATGGCAAGCTAAATGTTGTATCAGAATTTCCTTAGCTCACTCTTGGCCCTACTTTAAACAAGATAAAAAGTAGCAGAAAAAGTTTTAAGGCATTAAAGTTCAACACTCAAGAACCAAAAGCATTGCTTGACACCTGTTGCTGAGCCCTTTTGGTGCACAGACTCATTTACGTAGTTTCAAGTACTGAAGGACACTTCTTTCATCTGCTGTTTTGCTAGTTACAGGTGGCACTTCTGTATTTGTGGTCCTCCTTCCCATGCACACAAGTCATCTAGACAAGGTAGCTCTCTTGTGCTATTTCCCCCAACTTAAACCCATCTGGATTTAAAAAACAAAGTTAGCTCTTCTGCATTACCCAAACCAGAGCACATCTGACAGAGCAAAACAAAGCGCAGCTGCAGCTTGGCTGGATTTTCTTCCCCCCTAATAAAATAAAAAAGTAGTAAGTGATGCAGGAGTCACTGGCTGCATGCAGAATCCAGAACTCCTCCTGCTCCTCTCAACAGGATGCAAGAACAACTAGGCTCTAAAGTCTGGGTCCACTTTTCCCCCACTCTTTTCCGCAGACAGGCAAACTTTCAAAACACATGGGTGGAGCGCACCCACAATCTCACCTCACTCAAACACCAGTGGCACATTATCTCTCGCCTTCTGGAAGGCAAGAGAGAACAATTTCAAGCCCCCTCTTGTTGATAATTTTGACTCCTGCACTAGCACCAAAGAGTCAATTTTTAAATATCTCTTTTTCTGTGGTTAGGAGCTGCATCGCCACAGTCTCATAAGGCAGGGAGAGGAGTTCTGCCTCAAACAGTTGCTCAAAACACCAGATCCTCAGAAAAAGCAATTGCACCTCTGTACTGTGAATAGACCCATGCATTAACCACCCAGGTGTTCTCTGCATTTCTGACCAGCCAGAGGCTGCCAGGTCAGTACACAAATGTTCACAGCACCTCCTCTGAACCTCATTCTTCTCCTGTACAGGATAAGGAGGCTTGGCACCCACCTCTGGATATGCATTTCCCTTCTGCAAAGTGGGCACTGCCACACCTGATGCATGGACATACATAGCTGCCCATCTTTTTATCTCAACACCCTGCAATACACCTTGTACATCACCACAGACAGTCCAAACGCTGGAGAGTACATCACTTTACACTCTACCATAGTTTTTCAGCTCTCTTACTCCAGTCTAAACATCTGCCCTGGTTTTCTACTTCAGACCAAAGAACACCACAAAAAAACTAAAAAACATTGAGTCAGGGGAAGAAAATTAGCTTCCTTGTTTCCTACATCTCAACTTTAGGCCCATTTATCCCAATACTAAGGCAGACAAATTTCAAAACACTATTAAAGGTCTGTAACACCACTCTGTACTGAGAAAATTTCCTAGAAGGCTTATACCCCTGCGTTGCTACATAGCTGGAACGCCTTCTTTTAGTAAAGAACAAAAGCATAAAAGACAATGTTTGGTTTTCTTTAACATTTCATTTTAATAATAGGCACACTACCTTTCAGATAAGCCACCTTGATTATTATTTGCCATAATAAGTTATAATTCTTAATTCGTTATTATTGAGAGCAAAAAACTGCATTTCCTCATTACAAAGTGAAAGCACAAGACATTTTGCAAAGATAACTTACCCAAGATAGTACATTCACCTTTGAATTGATACTTATGCATCCAGAATCATCTAGGTCACTAACGGCAGAGTGGAGATTTGGTTGCGGTATGTCTTTAGTAAACATCATTAACTTTACTGTCAAGTTCTGGGATAGTGCTTACAGCAGTAAATCGGCACATCTAAACGATGGTTTTGGCAACTGTTAAGCCCATTCTTGACGTATTTTAAGTGCCGCTATACCCCACCACTACTTAATCACTTAGGCTTCTCAGCAGGCTAATGGGAGCGAGGAATAAAACTTTCTGGGACCAAGAGTATGCATTCCCATAATGCACGATGACATACCTAAAAATACTGCTGTGAAAGCAGCCAGAGCACACCTGCTTTTTTCCCCTGCACCTTCTCCCCGATGTCCCGGGAGCTTAGTGCCCCAAGCCCTGGCTCTGCGGCACGGCTGCGAGCGCAAACCGTCGCAGAGACGACAAGGGAGCTTCTCTTTGCCGCGCTGAACGATCATTTTCGAATCTCACGGCCCGTCCCCATGTGCTTGCGGCGGAGCAGGCTCCGGCCCGGCCCTTCCAACCGCCCGGAGGGGTCCCGCTGCTTGCCCACAGGGGCGGGCGGGACGAGCAGCAGCGGCCACCGCCCCCTGGCCACGCCGAGGGCCGGCCCTTAGAGCCCTGCGAGGCGCGGGCACTGACAGCCGAAGCAACCGGCCAGGGTTGCTCGGCCTGGGCTGTGTTGGGGGGGAGGCCGAGGCGGAAAGGGCTGTAAGGCACACCGAGCCCTTCCCTTGCCGCTCCTCACCTGTTTTAAACAACAGCTGCTTGTCGTCCCCGCCGCCGAAGAGCTTGAGCATGGAGACGAAGAGGACTCCGCACGAGTTCTGGATGCCGAAGACGGCGCCGTTGCACCACATGGCGGCCAGCATCACCACCCAGCCCCAGCCGCCCTCGGGGGGCTCAGGCCCTGCGCTCCCGGGACACCTCGAACTCACAGGGGCCTCAGTCTCCGCCCGCGGCTCAGCCCCACTCTCACCGCTCGGTGCGGCCGGGCTGCCGCTCCCGGGGCAGCACTCGCCGCCGTTCTCCCGCCGCGGCTCTGCCACCACCGCAGCCTCTGGCTCTGCTGCTGGTGGGCCGGGCAGGGGGGCGGCGGCAGCGAAGGGGGGATCCTCTGCGCCCCGAGGCTCCAGCTGCTCGCTCACAGGCGCCATCCTCAGCCGCGACGCGGAGGGGGCGCGAGACCCTCCCGGCGAGCCGCTCCCGCTTTCCTCCTCCTCTTCCTCACGACCCCTGGGCCCCCGCCCGCCCTCAGCCCCTCGCCGCGGGCATCCCGCAGCCCCCTGCCTGGCTTGTCTGTCTGTTTGCCCGCCCGCCCGCCCGCCTGCCTGTCTGTCCGTGTATGCGCGCGCTCCCGAGGCCGCTCCGCCGCTCGCGCCCGTCCGGCCGCCCCCCCCCCTTGTTCCCGCCGCGGCGCGCGCCGAGGGGTGACCGGGCGCCGCCGCTTTATTTTAAAAGGGGGGCTCCCGTGGGGGCGTCAGCGGCACGAGGGCTTTTCCTCCGCACCGATTGGCTGAGGGAAGGGAGGCGGGGGGGGGGGGGGGGGCGAATTTCAATCCCTCCACACATTCCCCCTNGCCTCCAGCTTCTGTTCTTCTTTCCACTGGCCGGGGGGAGGTGAGGGAAGGCAGGCGAACCCACGTTCTGCTGTTCCCCCCCCCGCCTGCTACGGCGGAGGGGGCGAGGCGGGGCCGCGGGGTGTCAGCGGCGGCGGTGAGCGCTGCTGCCTCCGCCGCCACCGCCGTTCGCGGAGGGGAGGGGACGGGAAGGGAAGCGGCGAGGGGCGAGCGAGAGGTTGGGAGTCAAGGGCCGCCGCCGCTGGCGCTGGGCGGGAGGCCAGCGCCTCGAGCCGCCCCAGACAGGTACCGCACGCTGTCCTGCTAGCCTCGGAGGGCAAAGCGGTAAACAAGCCCCTGGCCCCGCTTCCAGGCCGAGTTCGTTCCCCGTGAGGCAGAGCAGTTACACCCAGCTGTGTCCTGCTGCGGCTGCTGTTCCTCTCTAGGCAGCCGTGCGCTAAGGGGAAAGTCTGAAACTCCTTCCCCTGCAGTTTGCTGACAGCGACCAAGAACAAACACAGTAAAACAGACCAAGTAAAGAACAAACGCTAAGCGAGGGGCGCCGCTTAACCCCGGTAAATCGACAGCAGTTGCTCTCCCCCACGGCAGTTGCTCGGCCCTGCCCGGCGCTCACTGGCCCTGGAGGAGCCCTCCATCGCCCACCCTTCCTCTCTAGGGAAGGGCTCGGGCTCTGGGCTTTCAGCGCCCCGCTGCAGGGCCCTTGGGGCATCGGCTGCCCTCCAAGGAGCTGCTCTCCGGGAGAGCTCTTGGACCACCCTTAGCACTTCCCCAGGAGTGACACTGGTGAAAATGCTTTTGCCTGGTTGTCGTATACTTTTTTTTACAATGGAAGAGAAAATACTGCAGCTGAACACCTGATTAAGTGTTTCCCACTTGTACAGAGGCATCAAATCTTGATGCCTTTTCTCCCCACAGCCAGCAAAAGTGAGAGGATGGGGAAAGAGGAGGTCAGGAGTGTTAAATAACAGGCTTTCTCACTGGTGATTATGCTTCCGAATTGTCAGTCTCACATCTGCTCATCTGTTTGGCAGCTATGTTTTTAACTTATGTTTTAAGCAGTTTGGGTCTGATGAGGACGAGGAGCTTCTTAAAAGAAAATCAGCAGATTAAATCTGTGTACTGCGTCCTTCCCCATGAGACCTGGAGGGCTCAGAGGAGTCTCTTGCATTCGTACGCCATCCCCATTTCTTCCCTCAGAGCCTAAGCTGCTATTGCTTACGTCAGTGGCAGCATCCAACTCCCCTGCCTGCCTGTTAAAGCTTTTTCATCCTTTTTTGGACCCTGAATCACCTTCTCTCTCCTACCTACCAGTGACCACTTGGGGAAACAAAATTTAGTCCAAAATAAAGCACAGTGACTTAAGACAATGCCTCGTTCAGCACAAATTACTCAGCCACTCTCCACATGAAAAGCAGTAGTTAAAGAAAGAAAACCATGTAATGACAAAATGAAAGCCTGTGTAATAATGCACATTGTATTGGTGCCAACTGTAAGAATGCCTTTCAGAATTAATGGACCTTCGTACTTTTAATTTTGCATGTTTAGTGTCCTCCAATTTGTTTTACAGTTATATTTAAAAAAAAAAAAAACTTCACAAATAAATTTATGATAATAACAAAACGCATTTTATAGATGCCCTTTGTCTTGTTACCATGCCCATTGAAGTTAAACATAAAANCTCCAATTTACAGTTATATTTAAAAAAAAAAAAAACTTCACAAATACATTTATGATAATAACAAAACGCATTTTATAGATGCCCTTTGTCTTGTTACCATGCCCATTGAAGTTAAACATAAAAACATTACACATACATATACAACAGCATTAGAATATGGAAAAATAAGAGCCTGTAACAAAATGCAATATAGTTGAATGAAATACATAATAATCCTCAAAGCAAAGAGAGAACTTTTGGCCAACCATTGAAAAGCACATCTGTTTCCCCCAAGGAACAAGTTTCAATGCTTATGAAAAACCCTAGCCTATCATAAGCTTAAATACGCTCAGAATATTTCATAAGGAAGTTAACATGCAAAAGTTAACACTTCACATTCTCAGCAAGTCTTTGTCCAGAGCCTGTTGTCCAGATCTATAGTACATTCTTACAATAAATCAAGCTTCAACAAGCACAATGTAACACTTCTGAACAGTTAGGACAGAGTGAAACTTTTTTGGAACCCATTTCAATCCTCATTACGTTTGGCAGCAATGATTAACTTAATAAAACTTTGGGTTGCATAGGAACATACAAGGGCAAAAAACAAGATTGGATTTTAATGATATTAATAGGACTGATCAGAAGAGTCCCAGTTCCACGAGCGCTTAAACATGTTTCTAACTTTTAGTTTCACTCCTTGTATTACTTCAACTACATCCCTGAATGGGGGCCTGTGACCTGTATAATACAGTCAAATCAGCTTGAGGAATGAACCATATAATATTTTCTCTTTTGGACAGCATTCAGTTAAGCACAAAACTAATTCCTTCTCCACATGTTTTTTCAGTGTAATATTTATGTACTGCAGTTTCATTTCTCTGTTTCCCATAAACACTGTGATGACTCCCCCCACTTTTAAGATAAAAGATGGGGGAGGGGGTTAAAATCCATTGTAAAAACATTGTGTGCAACTTCTAGTTCTGGGCATGTCTTAAGGTAGATTACATTTTCCAGTTCTTCCTTACCCCTGATTAGTATGAAATCACTGTTTTCCCTTTCTCCTCACATTGTTGGGAATGAAGAGTCACAAAAATCTGATTCATCAGTGCATACAATTTTTATAAATTTGACAGCTATAACTACTCTGCATCTTACTGTCCTATTGCTACTTACATAAACTAAAAAAAAAGGGGGCTATAGTATCAAAAAATAAGGGCACATAGGGACTTCCTTTACAGTTCTTCAATAGATATCTTGGGAAATTTTGTACCCCTTTGCTCTTTGGTACATTCTGCTCCTGTCAAGAATTAAGTCTCTTCCCTTTCAAGAGAGGTCTCTTGAGATCTCAGCTATTTCCCTAGTAGTTCCCAAGAACAAGAACAATAAAGGCTCACTCTTCATAGTCAGATAATTTCCAATCCCCACCTTCCTCAGAAAATATACTTTGCAAACAGAGGACAGGCAGGTTCAATTTCAGTTTGATTTCTAAAATTTTTGTAACCGAAATAATTCACAATAAAAGCACTGGTGTTTAAATTCTTGCTATCATCTAAGAATTTAAAATGTGACTTATCTGAAATTAAAAACCCAACCTAATTCTGGAAAGACATGTAACAGGAAAGCCACCCTTGTGGTTCTGTTACTTGAGCCCTGTGATCACAAGAAAAATAGTTCAAAAAGAAAGGGAAAAAGAAGGAAGGCAGACATGAGCAAATTGCCATAAACCAGTGAAAATAAAAAGATTACGACTTGTATACAAGTAACTACTTCAGCTAAACTGTTATGAGCAAGGGAAAAAATCATCAAACCAACATAAAACAAAGAGGAAAGCGAAAATATCAATTGTGAATCAATAAGAAATGTGCCGTGAGCTTGGTGTTTTCTAAGTTTTTGTACTGGCTCTGTACATGGGTAGCCCATGCTGGAGGACTTGTAGCCCTGTGTAGAGAGGAGCCCACCCTGGAGCAGGTTTTCTGCAGAACTTGTGCCCTCACAGGGCACCCATGCTGGAGCAGCCTATTACTGAAGGACTGCACCCGGTGGAAAGGACCCTATGCCAAAGCAGGGGAAGAGCATGAGGAGTCTTTACTCTGATTTGATTTGTAATAAGTTAATGTTTCCCAAGTTGAGCCTGTTTTGCCTATGAGAGTAACTGGTGAGTGATCTCTCCCATCTTTATCTTGACCCACAGGCCTTTTCTTGTATTTTCTCTCCCCTGTCCAGCTGAGGAGGGCCATGACGGAACAGCTTTGGTGGGCACATCATGTCCAGCCAGAGTCAACCCACCATACATTTGTTCCTGTTTATAGTAACTTACTTATTTTACATGTTTTATTAATATCTGATAAAATAAACATCAATTGTGTATGCAAAAGACATAATGATTGTGACAGACATCTGCTGTGGTGGTAGCTAGCTTACGCCTGGTTTAGGATCAATATATAAAATGCCAGTGCTAAGGGAAGAACTTTCCCTGCCAACCTGTGGGCTCTCAAAAGCCAGATGAGGAAATGGCATCTTCTGCAATCCTATCTGATATTCTAGTCAGACCCTATTAAACATTCACTCACTCACAAGCTATGGAAAGTAGACCAATACTTCAGTAGCTTTCACATACAGCATTTTCTTCCACCATAACAAATGTTTCAATTGCCAACTACTTAAAAAAAATTTACCTATATAGTTGAAGTGTGCGGTTAGTGACACACCAAGACAGCCTTTTCCAGAAATCACTTTATATGCGGAGTATTTCAAAATCATGTAGTATTCTGCAAAGGTAAAACGAACAGGATACCAGGTGTGAAAGAGTACCCTTTCAGAGTTTAATTCTTCTTTCTTTTGTTGATTTGATTGGAATTTGTACTGTTATCAATGGAAAGGGTGTACCTACATCGTCCAGGAAAAATAAAGGTCTTTAGTAAAATACCTAACTTTGTCACAAATTCGCAGCAAGTGGTACAATAGACGCAAACCCAAGACAGCTGGGCACTTTTCAGAGAGGACATGAGGCTAACACAAACTTTTGTGACCACTTAGACTAACACATGCTCTTAATGATTAGGCCTTTTTGTTGTTTAATTTTCAGCTTGTATTAATAATGTACCTATTCAACAGAAGGATTTGGCCTTAAGTCAGAAAGATGGGATAAACAGGATAACCATTAAAACACAAAAACATATGGTATCACCAACTGCGTGAAGATCAACATCAGATTAAGTCCCATTCAGTGAGCAGTGTTTATGCATGGTGTGGCCAGACAGGATGTTCTACTGATGCTTCAGTCAGGGCTCCAGCTGTGTTGTATGGAGTGCAGGGACTACATCTCACTGCTGAAGCGAGTGAGTCACATTTTCAAAGATAAAAAGTACAGATTTTATTTGTTTACTGTAAAGCACAACAGAGCACTGGGAGTGTCTAACCTTAGTTTTAGTATTTGGTAATACCTACAGTAAAAGTTTCTTACAGTGCTGTTAGTTGTCAAGGTATAGGTTCCCACCTGCTTCACAAATAACTGGAGAATTTTCTTTTTTGTCCTTTCAAAAGGGAAAGAGTGAGCACCATGAGAAAGGGAAAAGGAGGAGCTTAAATGTCTAACTAGTGAAGCTGAGGGTAACAATTCCAATTCCCACATCTATGTTCATTTAAAATAAGAGTTTCAGACTTACTGTTTCTGCATTTAGGTTCACCTAAAGGATGGGTGATGCCTCATGTCAGGCTCCATTACAGATTAAATTTGGGGTTAGATTTTTATTCAGCAAAGCACGGCTGGGACTTGACAGGCTGTTATCAGGGACACAGTTAACGTATAACTGCTGTTATTAAAGGTAGGCAAGTGAAAGAAAGTAATAGCTCTCAAGTGTTAAAACCCACTTGCATATCTCCAGTTCCACAAAGCTAAGTTTTTTATGGCAGACTTTTAGGGTAGGATCCCTCCATCCTACTTTATCACTGTCTCCACTGTGAACATCCAATCAGAGCTGGTCATCTCTGTAGTCTTGGTAGGAAGGAATAGGGAATTTCAGGGGAAAAATTACTTTAACGTTATCATTTATGGTAGGGTAAGTGATATTAAAAGACCTCAGATGACTAGCTTAGATGTACAAGTGAGAACCCTAGGCATCTAAAATTCAGTGAAAATTAGTCCTACCCATGAATATTAAGTTGAACAGCATCTTAAGATAATGTTTACTCAGACCCTAAACATGAGGTTTGTTTTGATCCTATTGCTTAATGAGTAAGTGTGAAGATTACATTGTCCTAGCATGATCATTCTTGGTAGTGAAAAAACTAACACTGTTGGCAACACTCTCATGCAGCTTCAAAGTGAACATCTCTTTCAAATGTGCAGGAATTACTTCAAGCTATTGTTTTAGGCTGTCTTCAGGCTTGGTTTGATACCTCTATCCAGGTCAAGTATTTCATGTTGCATCCATTATCATAGGATCTAAGCACCTCAAAGTTCCTTTGTTTATATAGATTTAATATTTTCCAGACCACCTTTGCGATCTCAAGAATTCAATTTTGTTTTCAACAAAAGTTTGGAGCATCAGAGAGGCAAATGTTTTATCAAATAAACTCATCTGATTGTTGTCTATAGGCAGATTTTGGTTGTCTACTCATTTGCTATTCAACTCACTTGTCAGATTGCAAAACGTCAAAAAAGCAAAGAGCTGCTACCTCCAACAATCCTACTTAAACAACAAACCACCAAGAATAGATGACACTAATCTTGCTTTCTTGTTTTTTTAAGAATTCTAATTTCTATTCAAGTTAAATGAATGCTGTTTACCACCATTTTCTTTTTTGTCAGTTTGAAAGTGCTTTTGTATTAAAGGCTATAGCTAGGGATAGCAGGTGTTAGTGGCCCCATTTCAAGATATGATTTACAACACCGTCATCATTTTACTTACTAGATAAACAAAACTGTTTATCTAAGTGGCTCGGTTCAAATATTAAGGCATATGAAAACTGTCAATGAAGTCTTCCATGTAGAAATTCTACGTGCCATTGCAAATTGAACACATTTGTGTCGAAAAGTACAAAATCTTAAAAATCTGACATTTTAAGAGTAGTATGAGGATATTAAACATATGAAGGAATATTTTCAGGTTGTACAAATTTGCACTGGACTACTTAAAATATGCAGGACATATTAAATACATGATAAATTTCCTTGCAGTTGGCGCAGAAGAGCTTCATTTCATTCTACTTTTCTACTCACAAAGAGTTGCTTTAATATACGAAAGACTGACAGAGAGGCAATCTTCTTTTTTTTTTTTTTTTTTTTTTTAATTATTTTGCCTGGTCTACTTTTTTTTTTTTATTTT
>NDXB01008025.1:175167-194221 GCA_002631895.1 Agapornis roseicollis
TTTTTTTTTTTTTTTCTCTTTTTAATTATTGTGCCAGGTCTACATCTATTTCTTAACTATTATCTATCTGAAATCCTGAATTTAAAGTTGGGAAGTTGAGTATCCCGCAGCAAAAAAATTCAGTCTGTTGCAGGTCAGTTCGGAACAGAACTTACATACTATTTCTGGTTCAGTTATCTGCAGTTGATGGATTATTTACCTCACAATTCATCCCATATCTGGTAACATGGCTAAAATAGATTTTAGAAAAAGGCATATGGAAATTCCTCATTCACAGTCTGCAGTAACTGTATTTTGTGAAATAAACATAACGAATCTTGTTGGTACCATCACATATCTCCTCTCCTTCAAAAGCAGAACTAAGTTAATCCTTGAATTAACAGGGATTTTTTTTTTAAGTTAAAGAAATCTCATATCAATGCCATTCCTCTAAGTATATATTAACTTGATGGCTAAGTAAAAATACACCACTTGTTTAAACATAAGCACAAAGATAGGCCCTGCACTTTCTATTTATGCCGTGATAGAAATCCATCCAGAGTAATGAGATAACCCTTACTTTAGATACAGAAATAACATAAATGGATACAGAAAAAAAAGGATCTATGTTGTTCACACAAGCCAATTTCATAAAGTAATTCTAAATCAACTGTTAATGCCTCCCATATTGCTTAGGTTGAAAAAGACAACGCACTCCCCTGGCCAGCCTCACACACAAGGACTGCCAAGTTACCACATAATCAGTCATTCATCGTGCAGCATTTACCTGAAAGCAAGATGTATATTGTCCCGATGCAATAGCTCCTAAGTCCTACTTGCACTCCCTCTGAAATAGCATTTTTGGTAACTCAAAGGGTGCAAATAGGCTGAAATTCCTGTCTGGGGAACCTAGATTACATACCCTAAAATGGATAAAATTAATAATTAATTTGCTTTATCACCATAATGATCCCAATTATTTAAAAGAAATATTATGGAAAGATTATACATTACAGTACCATGTGATCATAGAGCTGTGACACAACAGATGCAGCATCAGTTTTCAGGCACAATTACTCAGTGTGTGAAATGTCTTAACTGTTTAGGTGGCTGGCTGGGTCTTATATTGTAGTCACAAACACCTTAATGAAAAAGGTGAGTCTTCCCTTCTTCTCTCACAAGGGTGAAATCAGGGTCATCTTATATAAGAGCAAATTCTCCCTGAGATAGTAGTATTAATTAAACAACACTCCACCTAAATTATTTTGCTCAAAGCCTTCAACTCCTCCAAGCTCTACAAGTAGTATCTTTTCAATCTTTAAGAAGTTGCCAACTGTTTGAGTAACATAGTACACAGAGTACCACCCTTTAAGGGAAAGATCATGTGCTCAAATTGGGCCAAATAAGCAATAAGATGATGTAAACCCAAACCGCTTAAACCACATGAATGATTCATAAACACATAGGAATCTGATTTAGAACTATACAAGCAGCAGTATCAGAGTTCCAAAATTCACTTTGCTGGAATTTACAGCAGTATACTACAGTGTACTAACAGGATTTTACAATTAATAAGGATGCTGGAACTGTAGTGACAGGACAAGGGGTAACAGGTTCAAACTTAAACAGGAGAGATTTAGATTGGATCTAAGGAAGAAATTCTTTCCTGTTAGGGTGGTGAGGTGCTGGAATGGGTTGCCCAGGGAGGTTGTGAGTGCTCCATCCCTGGCAGTGTTCAAGGCCAGGTTGGATGAAGCCTTGGGTGACATGGTTTAGTGTGAGGTGTCCCTGCTTATGGCAGGGGGGTTGCAACTAGATGATCTTAAAGTCCTTTCCAACCATAACTATTCTATGATTCTATGAATAAGACCTATAATGCTACTGATTGGGCATGAAAAATGTGTACAAAATGTTGTACATTTCTTCTCATTGAGGTAAATTTACTATGGAGAATGACATTATCAATCGTTAAGTCATCTCAGATCTCTGTATTACCATCCAAGCATACCTACTATACATGCTGAGAAAGTTGCTTCTAACATGAATGGGTGATCTTAAAAACAATTTGGGACCCTTATTTTTACGGAAAGAATGTTCTGACCTTTTGTGACCCACTCTGTTGCCAGACTCTAAAATTTTGTAGTTCCTTTGATCTTAAGGCATTTTGCTAATTGTACTTCTACAGGATACATGTGCGCTGCCACCAGTCAGTAGAAAAGCAGAAGCTAAAGGACTACCAGCCCTTTCTTACAAAACCTGATGTATATCCACATAGAGAAGAGGGATATTTTTTTTTCATGAACAAGCTTAATATATCATGGGCACGTGGAAAAAGTTAACCAAGAACAAAAGAATACTCTGATATCAGACTGTTCACATAGGAACTGTTTTGGAGTAACTACAAAGTTTTGCCTTCTCTTCACACATGAGCTGTTGTGGAGTAACTACAGAGCTTTAATTTTAGATCTTCTTTTACTTTACACAGTGTAATATCTTGCATCAGCCCAGTGAATGGGTATTGTTAAAGTGGTGTTAGATCTCAGTGCAGGAGCACTTGTTACAAACCTGCTCACCTGAATGCATTCAGTCTCCCATCTGCTTTTCTCCTTGGGAAAAAATAAAGTTGTTCTTTGTTCTGAGTTGGAAGGGTTGATTCACTCCAATTTAAATATAATTAGCAAAATTGTTTCACAAGGTGCAGTTGCCAGATCTTTATGGTTGGTAATGCTTCAGCCAAAGTACGCAGTATTTTCTGTTTCCACTATGATTTTACAAGCTATCAGTTGGAAAAAGCAGTTTTCTGGTTGTGCAATGAATCCAATAGTAGCCAGGAATTTAAGATACAGACATAAACCCCAGACTCTGTGTTTGACTTCAGCTTTCACAGCGGCACTGATACTTCCGGGTAACCTACAGGAATGGTTGAGTACCATTTTTTCTCATTTTACCTTTTCTGATGTGTAAGAGCAATGTGAGAGAGCTAGACTTGATTTTTTTTCTAGCCAAGGTGTGTGCTTCTTGTAAAGATGAGATGTCAAGCTCATTCTGGGGAGCAATATATGCATGAGATATTAACTGGAAACATTAATTGTTGTCACAGGTGTGTTGATGTTTGTTCTCTGATTAGGCATGGATTTGTTGTGATTGTCTCCAGCCTCAACTTCCCACATTTTAAAGACTCGCTGATGCAGGTAGACCCAGTGTTCCTAATGTTTGACCTCATTCTCATTACCCTGAGACTTTTCTGTCTTTTACCCACAAACCAACCCTCCTAATTTTGTGGATAAATTCCTTCTGAGTCTACCTTGCTGTTTCCAAATAACACAGTTTCCTAACAGCAGTTTTCGGAATCAGCTTTGGTATTAAAGCCAAGGGCACACACTTTTACCCATGAACATGCAAGAATTACAGGTTTGTTTGTTTTCAAACAAACTTTTTGAACATAGTCCCTGCAGTCTGCTTTAACTATTCACCACCAGCAAATCTGGGACTTCCTTTGAAGCCCAAGGCCAGACAGCCCCTGCAGACTTCTGCTTTGACTGGCTCTGGCCACTTACCATAGAAATACAAGGACAGACATCACGCACTTCTGGACTGTTTGCAATAGCTTGGGAAAGGACCTTGGGTTAAAAACTGTTAATTACACTCTCAGTCTAGGAATTCATTCTTTCATTATAATTCGATTATATCAGTCTGACTGGAAAGTAGAACATAGTATTTCAGTCAGACTGAACTACTGAGTGTCTGACAGTAAACCAGCTTTTTTGGCATGTTTATCTTCCCACTAGTTTTTCCTTGCTCATTTCAGCCCTCAGACTCATATCAGGGGAACTAAACCTTAAGCCATGCAAAGCTAAATAAAGCTTTTCTCATATCCTATTTATGCATCTTGAGGCAAAAAGATCATCAGAGAATGATTTAAGAAACTGAGATTGAAAGAGAAATTCAGGCAAGGAAAAGTGAAATGTCAGTATATTTGTCCACTAGCTATAGTTCTGATTGCTGTCTTGCTGGCTTTTTACATCATCCCAGAAATATTCTCCTTATTCAGCAAAGAACCTTACTCAAGTTTCCATTATTCTCCTGCAGAGCCTTCTCTGCTAACCTTTCCAGAAGTTTGTCATTTATTACATATATTATCCATACCTGCATGATCTGCTTTTTCTTCCTTCTGAAATCAAAGGGCTCATTTCCTGTGGCTCTGCAACAATAGGAAACACACAGTTACGTTCACTGTTTCTTTCATTTCAACTCTCCATGTCAATGCATATCAGGACCCTTTGATGTGACAGGAAGCATCCCAGAAACAATGTAGATTTTACAGTACCTTTAAAAAGGGACCAAAACTTCCTGTACTACATGGTACAGCAGCATACCAGAGTTAACTGCCAAATGAACAAAACAGCGTTAAGTGCTTTTCTCCTTAATGTAAGACAGTACTTATTCCACAGACTGAGAAGCTCCGGTGTTTGATCTGCTAGTGGACGACAGGAAAGCTGAACTCAAATTTCAGAGGTGTTTTTACACTCAATATAATATTAAGGAGACTGAGCCACTGCCAATCGCTTTTCTGTAAGCTTTAAAGGCCTCCTAAGGATCCCTAAAAGAACAGTAATTGCCATCTGCCGGCCAAGCCGGGAATGGTCTTTGTCCACAACTTACTTCATCTGGCTAAATTTGGAAATGGATTTGGGCAAGGGAGACAGTGCAATTGGCAGCCGAGTCTGCACACTGACTAATGAGCGTCCCATCTCATCCTGGAAAGGAGCAGAAAAACTGTAAAGGAGGAGCTGAGTTTGGGGGTTCTGTGACATTGCTATGGTTTTTTGAGGTGTCGATTTAAAAATGGATAGTCAGCAAAATTATTGTTATCTTCTTGTCTGGAAATTAAACTTTGAATTTTATACTTTTGAGTGACAAAAAGAGAGCGTAGGAGAGACAAATCCCTTGCTGCTGGGAGAGGAAGGCTGGGTCTCTGCAAATTTCTGTCTCCAGATCTCAGCTGGTTAGAAGCAGGAGGAAGGCATCACAATAACCCCTGCCTGTTCTCATCCTAAATCCTGTCTAGCACAGCATGATCATCCCAACTCTCCCCTCTTGACTGCTCATTCCCAGGTGTGACTTTTTATCTCCCAAGCCCTTCTCTCTCCAAACTCATTTTGCAACCCACCCTGACTAAGAGCCAATTTCTCCTCATCCTTTCAATCCAGAACCCCTGACATTTTCCATCTCCTCTCCCATCCTTCCCTAAACTCTTTTTCCTAACCAGGTTTCCTTCTTTTCCTCCACTCTCACATTTTCCCCATCCCCCACCTTCTCAGTGCAGGAAACCCCAGCCTGCAGAGCACACCTCTTGGCCCCAGCCCTCAGTGCAGGGCCCTACACCTGCCCCAGCCTCCTGGCTTCTTCTGCTCAGAACAATTGTACCTCTCTAAAGGTAAGACAGAGGACGTGGAAAGGTGTCACATGTCTTGGGAAACACAGATGTCTTGGGAAACACAGATGTAAGTTTATTTGAATACTTCTCTACTCATTAGAAGGTAGAAGAGAGGAATTGGACCCTCCCTTGCTGTTCTTATCTGCAGGCTGAACCAACCCAGCTTTCTCAGCCTCCACTTGTGCAGTATGTGCTGCAGCATCCTGAAAATGGCACCCTCAGAAGAGTCTTCTGGATATCTTTATAGGTGGCAGTCATCTTTACAATATCAACTTATCCAACATCAGCAGCAAACTTGTCACATCATGTTATCAAACTACAAGTTGTGGAAGAATTTGAATATAGCAAATAACTGGGAAGCAAAATAGCACCTTAAATTCAATGCTCAGAAACATAAATGTGAAGAAAAAAAAAACCCAAAACCTTCTTAGGTACATAAAATAATGGTCTCTAGTACGTTGTTGTCATTAGAATGTTCATTCAAGAAGTGAGATCTTCTCAACTTATTTTGGCTCCTTCTCTGGCAGAAATAGCTCCCTAAACAATAATGTCTTACAGGCACATAAACAATTTATCATTATTGAGAAAAGAAAGTGTTGTATATGTCAGAATTAGTCATGCAACAATACCTTTGTTATCAGATACAATTCTCTTCTCAGAAAGAGTATAACAGAAGTAGAAGAAGCATAAAGAGGACAAAATATCCATATGATACAGCTTCATTGTGGAAAGCATTTGAATTGGCCAAGACTCTTCAGCTTGGGAAAGAAATCAGTAAGGAAACTGAGGCCTATAAAATCATAAAAGGTGAAGGGAAATATTTATCTCCTGATTCTCAAACAAGAGGGGAGTCCAAGAATCCTGTCAGGCCTCAGGTTTAACCCAATAATTACTATGTCTCTCAACAAAGCTAAATTATGGAACTAATCAATACAAAGTGCTTGAAATGCCAAAATTATATCTTTAACAATAAAACAATAGCAAGAGTCATAAAAGAAAGATGCCGTAACAACAAAATGCAACATGCTGGAGATTATTTCCAGCTCAAGAACTTTATACACTTCAGGTTTCTTTATGCTATGGAATAGTATACTGGGAAATAGCAGGAGAGGTATTGAAATAAAGCTCTGTTAAGTTTATCCCTGTTCTCATACTCTTTCCCAAGGCACCTGGAACAGGACACTTAATGCTTATTTTAAGCTTCCAGGGTGAAGACAAATGCAGCTCCCTGCTACCACAGACACTGCAGTTTATTTTCCTAAATCTGGGGAAATCACACAGAAAACCCATCCAGCAGGTAATGGATGAGTCTTACCTTTGGAAAAGGAACTCCCTAAATCATGTCCTCTCAGATGAAAAGAGCTATTGATGTGAATTGAGTGTGGCTGTTCTGACAGGGGTGAAAACTCAAAGTGGGTAGAAGTGAAAATGTTAGAGGAAAGCACTGAATTTCACATAACCAAATTTCTTCAACTTATGAAACATTAGCATGGATACTTGCATTATCATCAGGTCATACCAAATATAAAGGTATGAAAAGTTTCCATGGTCACAAATCAACTTTTTCCAATCCCCAGTATTTTTATTTAGTGGGATGTTTTGGCTATTCATTCTGATTTGGAAGAACAGAGTTTGCAATGTTGCAATTCCCAGGAATTCCCTCTTCCTAACAATTTGTTCCTCATCGCAGACTGATTATGAAATGCCAGTGTTTTTGTCTGGAAAAGGAAGGTTTGTGTGACTTCAAAACATTCTTCTTGTAGGTATCTTTATTCATGCGATTGCTAATCTTTACTGATCCCACTGATCCTCAGCAGGAAGCGAGAGTGGCAATGAACTCACTTAGATCTTCTGGTCCATGGAAGGAGGATACAGCAATTCTCCTATCCCACACCCAAACTATCAATCTAAAACAACAAACCACTTTACTCACACAAGTACTTCTTGGCAAGCACAAAGTAGAAAAATTATTCTCCAGAAGAAACAGGAATGCTTGTTCTCCTTAGTGCAATAGAGAAATAAGAAACAGGGTTCTTGAGGGCAGACTGTGTTCAACGCTCTTCGGCAATGTATGATTGCAAGTCAACAGGAGCCCTCAAGGAGTAAGATCTTAAGGTGTCTTGGTTTTTGTTTTTTTCAGGAGAAGCTACCAGAATGCGGGAAAACCACTTTCAGTCTCTGAAGAGCCATGTGCCACTTGGGTATGTTGGTGAGGACTTTTCCTTACATTGTGTTTTTCACTCTGATGACCACAAGGTTCTGGGATCCTTCTTGGAGGAACCTGGGTATTACAGTCCTACAATAAATAATTGTGAGCCTTCAAAACCTTCTTGAAGGTTGGACTGTGATTTGAAAAGGATAGAGTAAGATTAAGACAAACCTCTCCCCAAGTCTGCTACAAAACAGACTGTGTCAGGTAAATACGAACTTGGGAAGCTGTGAGTTTGGGCATTCTGTTGTTTGCTTTTGTTTTTTAAATAAGTGTCAATGGGGCCTAAGACTTTTTACAAATGGAACATGACTCAAGATCCTTAGGTAGGAATGATATGGCACTTCATACTGTGATGCACTTATGGGAACCCATGTAGCTCAGGGTGGGGGTTGACACATGATGACAGCTTTCTGTGTGACATACGGGAAAAGGCTTTAAAGATCTTCTCCAACTTAAATTTTATAATGATGATTCTTTCTCCCCTGCAAAGCCTCCCTTTTCATACAGGCTTCAAAATTAGTTTTGCATACATGAGTATCATATAAGGTTTTATCTCTCCTTTTCCTGTTTTTCAAGTCGGATGTCTAGTTCAATGTCCATGAGGGGACTTAGAAACTTTCTGGTCTTCTGATTCCAGTCATCTGGCTTTTGCTGTGAGAAAACACCTAATGCCTTGTCTTAACAGTTTGCCTGTTCTTTCTTAACATCCACTTCTCTTGCTGACAGAGTTAGGCCCATGGAAATTAGCTCTCTACCTACTAGGTTGAAAAGTTCATCCTGTTCTACTTTTTAATAGAATAACAAAACTTTCCTGTAAACTCAGCTCCCAGAATCGATCACAAGTCTGGTGTAGCTGGCTCTGACCAAATGCTGGCACCCTTTTAAAAAACCACAAATTTTGACAAGTTTTTTCCTTCTTCTCTGGTAGCATTTAATACATCTTTTCCTCCAGGCATACCAGGCAGGTTGCATAAATCTCCTGCCTCAAGCATGAGCCTCTAAAGAAAGAAGATATATCTTTGACAGAATCTCATGCATGAGACCATCTTTAGGGTAGGTTTGTCATGTCCTATGCAGCCCACGTGCTGAAAAAACGTTTCACTTGTCACTTTCTCATAATATACCTTTAACTATACTTCTTCCTTAACAGGGACAGCTTTGTCTACACACGCTTAAACTCTTCAGTCACTTTACCACATAAACCACAGAATAGATTTCCTTCCAGGAATTGAAAGAAAAGTAACTGAGAACCTAATCAGCTATTACCTCCCGAAAACAGCAACATGGGCCCAATGGAATTTAAATTAAATTGAAAATATTCTTCATAACTGAAGAAAATAACTAAATCTGTCTTCAAAAGATTTGAGTCTCCTGCTAAGATACAGTGTTAGCTTGCCAAACGTAACATACCACCATGCAGTATTTCTGATCATGCTCAGACTAGAACAAGCACAACAATCTTTTACTGAAGTTCATTAAACAGAATCATTCAGTGCAGCTCAAATAATCTTTTTCATGCCACAGCTCCGTAACATCAGAGGGGAAAGAAGTACATTGAAAAATCTTTATAGTGGAGAAAATCCTTCCAGCTAAACTAGAAGCCACATGAATTCTGTCAGAAGGTAATGGAAAGGAGAAGTTTCCTGAATGTTATTTTGGAGGTTCCCTTTAAACCAACCTGAGCAGATTTCTTTGTGTTGTGCTAAAAGGCACACATATGAACTAGTGTCTTTCTTACTAGTGACCAGGGATGGGTGGTGTTGGCTTCGTTGAAAAAATTCAACATTTCCGTGAGGTGTTCTTTGTAAATAAGATCACAAATTGTGAGTGGTTTCATTCAGGTCAGCTTCTTTCTGGCCATGCACTGCTGACAGCTGCTCCAGCTCCACCACAGCACAGACTCCAGCCCCAGGAAGGCACATGAAAGCCACCAACAGAGGCCACATCAATAGGGAACTCACAGCTTTCACATTTTACCTTTATTCACAACGCAAACCTTTGCTTTCACATCTGTAAATTGATGTTAAAAGTGATCTTCACAAGGAAAGATGTGAAGCTCACTGGCAAATGCAGATCCCCAAAACCATTGGTTTCCTTAAGCACAGACTCTGAACCACAGTAATTGTTAAATTCAGGCACCATCATACAGATAATACTGCAAGCAACAGCACAAGCGTCAGAAGTTACCTCACATCTCCCAGCCTTTTGCTTCCTCCCCAGCACTCAGTGCACCACCCAGTTTGCTGAGCCAGATCAGGAAACTGACCTTGCTTCAAAACAAAGAACTTCTCCTTTTTATCCCCCCACCCCTCACTTTTTAAAGCTAGTTCAATGGCCTCATCTGGATGCCAGTCCCACAAACAGCTGCACCTTCACAATCCCTTACATCAGCACTGCTGCTGAACCACATGGTGCTGTCTATAAAGTGTTGGGTTTGCAGTTTTGTTTGGGTTTTTTTTTAAAGAAATATCATTATGTATGACCTACTGCCTTGGAGAAACTGGAGAAAGCTAACGGCAGGAAGGGTGGGTATCCCTCCCTCTGGAAGGAAAATGAGAAGGAAATGCTCAGCAGTCACCAGGTCTCTGAACCTTTCTTCAAGCGAGCCTTTCTGCTCAGCCCTGAAGAAGCGAGCATCTGGAACACAAACAGAACCCCCTCACTCATCAACTGGAGAGCACACTTGAGCTGAACAGCTGTTTGCCTGAGATATCCTGGAAGCCTGTAGGCATCTCAGGTATGCTTAGAGAAGAAAGAATGTAAAAAAAGAAAAAAAAAAAAAAAAAAAGAAAANCATCTGGAACACAAACAGAACCCCCTCACTCATCAACTGGAGAGCACACTTGAGCTGAACAGCTGTTTGCCTGAGATATCCTGGAAGCCTGTAGGCATCTCAGGTATGCTTAGAGAAGAAAGAATGTAAAAAAGAAAAAAAAAAAAAAAGAGAAGGCACTTACAAACTTCTTTTAATGGCTTAAAAAAGTCAAGTCTGCCTAATTCAAATAACTCTGAGGAGCAAGGGATTATTCCTGTGTGCAAAGTGAGCCAACGGGACCTGACACCTATCAGCTCTTCTGAATTGAAAGTCTATTACTCTTCATGGACATGCTGCATGTGCACTTTGGAGGGGCTCCTTAATACTTTGTAATAACCTGTTTTCAATTAAAAGAAAACAAAGGGCTCTGATGGGAGATGGATGCAAGTTTTGCATTGCACTTTTTGCAGCAAACCATCCCAATACAAATTTCCTGATACTGAGATGTGAGTTCCCATCTTTAGGCAGTGACACACACCAAACACCTCTTTGCTCCTGAGAACCAGGAGAGTTCAACTTTGCTTAGAGATGTTTCATCTGGATTTATACTGCTAAATACATTGCTTTGTTGCACTGGGACTAGTTTCTGTCACATGCAAGAGCATGATACACCAGGATAGAGAAGAGACATTTTGCCTGAATCTTTGCTTCCACTTCAACTTCCTCCAGAGAGAACAACTATTGAGCCAAGGAGCTCCATTTCCACTGCAGAAAAACATTAGCAACTTGCAATCAAAACTGAAAAGATATAACTAACTACTCATGGCCTTTTTTGGATCAGGAAAACAGGGGCCCCAACTTAGTGCAAGGAATACGCCTTTATCTGAAAAACAGGCAGGGAGGGAAGAGGCTTTTAAACTATCTTTTGGCAACAGCTGACATTAGGCCCCAGTATGCCTATCTACAGCTAACACAGATAATCACTGTTGCCAGCAGTAATTCCAGAGCATAAAGCAGCATCAGTAATTCCCCTGTCCAGAGGCCAGCAGCAGGAAGCAATGGCTGAATTTTAGAGATCTTTAAAAAGAGAGAAATAACACCAGCACCTAAAGGTGCCTTAGAATTGATGATAGAGGGCTCAGCCTTAAGTGAAGGCTCTTTTACTGCACATGTGCCAAGCGCTGCCTTCTCCATGGAGCACACATCAATGTTAGGAAAAAGGGAGATAAAGGCAGATTTTTAAATCCATCTTTCTTGGCATTGCAGCACTATATATGTGAAAAAAGAATTATTTTTTTCATGTGCATTGCTGAGATCTTCACAGGCAATGTCACACAAGGCAAATGTGCACAGCCCGCTGCAGGGGATAATCAAGCCCAGATCTCCTTCTGAGTTTGCTGAGCAAAGCCTGGTACCAGCAGGTCAGTGCTCTTGCCCAAATTCTCCCATTTGGTAACAACTGGAGAAACGGGCTGAGAATGGAGAAATGGGTTAGACCTCTCCTGCAGATTTCCCTGCCTGATCTTGTAAGTGACAGGACAGCTCTTCATCCCATCCCCTCTTTTGATTCTGGCTCCTGACCACCGGCTTTGTAGCTTAACTCCTCATGCTGAATGTGCTTTCCAGTTTCTTACTTCACTTTGCCCAGATGCTCTCAGTAAGTGCCTTGGTTGTTACAGTGATGAACTGAGAGGGGATTAAGCAAACAGTCAGTTCAGAGTACAGAAGACATCTGAGAAAGATGAGGGAGACTGCTATTGTGACCACTAGCAGAGCAGAAAGAAGAGATTGATGATGTATCATCACAAGCAATAAAGCACAAGAAACTCCTTGCCAGTACAAAGAGATGATCTGGATGAACAGCAGGAAATGGGTCAGTGCAGCTGTGTCTGGTCTGAAGGCTGTGAGAATAAAAGAAGTCAAAAGGAGAAAATTGTGGCAATCAAGACAGAAGGCAGTTAGGGCCCATATGGGCGTACTTCAGTATCATGGACAGAGTGAGAAATCCAGGTTTTATAGATGGTGTGCAACATCACGGGAAGAATTATGGGATTATCAGAGGGGAGAAGTGGAACATAATAAGAATTTGGGGAATGTCATTAACCACACCTGCTTTCTGTTAAATTCCACTCAAAACTTCACTTCTACTTCTCCTGGATTACTCTGTGGTTATATTCAAGAAGCAAGGCAATAGAAAGATCAAGTAAACTGAACAGGACTGAAAGTCAAAGAAAACAAGAACTATCTCAATCAGCATACATGCACCGTGCTCAATGATGGCTCCAAGTAGATGATTCGTATGTTATTTAGGATAGGGCTTAATCCCAGATTACAGATAAATTTCCCTCCCAATGCCTGTCTTTATTTCTTTGCTCATAGAGCACTTAGATTTCTCCTGTCTACCACGATCTCCAAGATAATCAATTCCCCCCTAGTCAGGTAGGTCCCTCAGAAGCTCTGTCTCCCAAAAATTTCAGCTCCCCTCACTATCTTCTGCACAGACGCATGACAGCAAAGCTGTTCTTCCTTTACAGCATTAGCCATATTGTTAACTTTGAACACACATCCATTTAGGAAGGCAATCCTACACAGGCTTCACATTCAGGAGCCTCGTGGCTCTATTCCTTGTATTCTTTTAAGAAACCTGACTTCTGATTGAACCGACCTATTTCTCAGCTATGCCTCTGGATTGCAGCTGGGATGTGTCACCACTGCTAGAGGCACTTTAGCAAAGTCTAAGAGCAAGAGATTAATTATACTTGGAGATAGGGGAGAACTATCTGCACCACATGTAATACACGTTAATATGTATTTCATATGGCTATAGAATATGAATTATGCATAGCTGCTTTTTCCACTTCCCTCTTTCTAATAGTAAAAATGCCTCTAACACAGTTCTGCTCTGGTTTCCTTATACTTGACCGTATCTAGAACAAGAAATGGTCAGCCTTTTCCTCCCTGGCTGGAGGATGCAACAGTCAGTGCGATACCTGGTGTGTCTGCAATGTCCTCCCTTCACGCTCTTTGCTAACCCTCCCAGCTACAACCAAGCCAGTGGAGGGAGGAAACCTTCACAGTCAAACCCAGAAAGCATTGAGTGGAAACAAATAAGGTTGCTAGGGAACAGTAAAGATAAACTCAAACCCACAAAATCCAGGAAACAGAAAGGGGTTCATATGCTCTCTTCAAACACACATCATGCACTGCTCTCTGTGCTCAGTGTGTCACATCAGGCTAGCAAATGGCTAAGGCTGTGATTGCATGTGCTCAGGACTGATTCCCAAAAATGCAGGCATCTCAAGAACCTAGCATATCATGGCCACTTAACTGTATCTACCTCTCTTCCTACTGTTTTTAATTGCACCACACATAAAGAGAGCCAAGTAAACTTGCAGTGCAGGTAGACTAAATTCTGTCTATCACTAGTTATCCATAATAACAGTAGCCTCCTTAACAGAGGCAACAAATATGCCAGTGGCACAGTTGAGCATAGAGGTACAAATCATACCCTCCCTGCCATTGCCATCCTGCCAGCTAAAGACAGCAAGGGCTAGACTGCCAATTTGCAGCTCCACCTCCATTTTACAGTAAAGATACAACCTCGGGAGCTACGCTTTGCCCACAGGGATCTTCTTGAAACCAAATCTATTACCACAGTCAACAATAAAGCTATCTCCAGTGCGTTGGAAGGTAAGAACATGAAAGCCAAGGGAAAGGGGTGAACATGCCAATTATGCCTTTCCCAAGCCATGCAGACCCCGGGGGCATGTTTATGTGTTTTTGGAGCCTGGTGAACTCTGGAAGCAAGAGGCAATTAAGACAAGCCTCTTTCATCAGCTGCCCCTTTGGGCACCTTCTTCATGCACACAGCTACATTGCAGCACCTGACAAATTTCATCACACCTTAAAAGAGTCTGGAAAATAAGAACATGCCACCAGAAAGGTTATATTTAGCCCTCCTATCTCCATTCAGCTTGAGTTAAATCAGATACTCCAAATGTAGCAATTGCCTACCATGCATATGTGCAGTTGTACATGCCATACATCTGAAATCACATTTACCACCAGCCTTGTGGTTTAATCAGTGCTCCACAGCAAGGCTGAAACCTCTGTGAGAGAAGTGAGGTGAACTCAGTTGCTAATCTGGCTTCATCCTATCTCATCACATAGAAATCAGAGCAGTTCATTTGTGCCATGAGAAAAAAAAAAAAAAGAGAAAATTTCCACTTCCCAGTCAAAAGTCTGCACCAAAACAGCACCGCTTCAAGTAGTGCAATGTACTCACTAGAAACAGAGCAAATGTTAATCCCTGCTAGCAATGTAACTTGAAAGTGAACAAGCAAACCTTACAGAATTTCTCCTTGCCCCACATATCTCATGCATTTTTGTCCACATGTGGCTGTATTCCACCAGTACAAAAGCTACAAATAAAAGGTTATTCACACAAACAGCCCCAGACATGGGACATCAGGCACTTCAGGCTGCACCTGTAGTCAGCAAGAAGACCCTGCAAAGGGTGAATAGGCACAACCTGGGTTCTCGCTGCAGACCCATTTCCTGCACTCAAGGACTTTGCATCTCTCTGAAGCTGCCCAGTAACCGTACACAGTTGCCAGAAGGTACAGTAGCCCTCACCTGCCCCAGCATGAAACAAAATTAATGCCAGGATGCAACACCTTATCTCTGGAGGCTACTACCAAGCAACTGTCTCACTTTTCACATTAAGAAATAACAGGTTAGATGGTCTACTTTACTGCTATGAAATTCAGGTTTTAAACACCAAATTGAGCAACAAAATTAGGAAAATACAAATAAAAAGCTTAAGTCTTTTATGATAACAGGCATGCTTTTACTATTTCTTTTACAGCTGTTAAGTTCATAAAAATCACCATAAAAATAAGTTAATACACAGAAGATCAATGTCTGTGCCCTCAAAAAGATCCCAAAGTTTTGAAGTGCTTTCTTTTTCACACAAGCTTTACCAAACCAGCATAGCAGGAACATCATGTGTAGCCACAGTTACAGCTCAGCTCTCACACATGGAAAGCAAAGCTGCCCAGCAGCTTCCATCTATGGTGCAGAAGTGAAAATAATGAAACTGTCTGTTTCTGATGTGACACATTAGCTGACTACACTGAGAAAACTAACAAGAAAAGATCAAAATGTAACTAGGACGAGCAAGCTTATTATGTTCATGATAAAGTATGCATACTTTTATCATGATTATGCTGAAGGGCAGAGTAATAGCTTCCACAGAAGCAAGCAGAAGGAAAAAAAAGGTTTTTCAGTACCATCCAAACCATGGAAAACCACACCAGAGTCTCACTGAGCTCTTAAACAAGAGTCTTTAATCGAGAAGTCTTCACTAACTCACTAACACAAACTTAGGAGAAAAGCAAGAGTAAGAAGAACAGACTTCCACCTTTTAGGGCTGCTTCACATGCTTCCATTCTCAGCACAGATCAAGCATCAAAGGTTGAAATCCAAACTGTAAAGGTTTCATTTGCCTAAAACAAACATCAGGTACTTTGCTACCATGGTGATGAACACCATAAAAACACCGTAATCACTCCTGATTCTGCAACTGTAAAGTAGGGTTTGGTGCCATAGTTACAGACCTAGTCTGGCATCAGACACATACTGTGAGCTCCCACTTTAGAAAAGAATTTATAGTTTATTGAGTATTGCAGTCATGCAAAACCTGAAATACATAAGCAATACATGAACAGAAGTTGTGCTGTGTATATTAATGTATATACACTACTCTGATCCAGTGCAGAATTTACAAGATGAGTTGATTGACCAAGGGTTCCCAACATAGCATCCATAAAACCGGTAAATGAGTCACTTGCTTGACTAGCATATGTTTGCTAACACCAAGAGAATAAATACTCAGCTTCAGAAAACTACGTGAGATATATCACATTTTTTATTTTAAATTACCAAGTTCTGTGTTAAAGCTCAATACCCCCCATGTCCCTCTAAAATGACACACCATTAAAAAGACTTCTGTATAAAACTAAAATTAACAGCAGCTGAATCTGTTACGCCTGACGCATTTGTATTACAGTATATATACCAAATTTGAAGGTATCAAAAGATTTCAAAGCAGTTCCAGACTATCAAACTGATTTTGACTTTTTGGGACTAACCCCACTATCTTCAGCTGCCTTCTCTGCTGGCCTCTTTTTTAACCCTTTCATTTTCCGTGTCTGCAGTTTCCCAAGATCTTGCTTCTGCATGTGTATTCGGCCGTAAGTTGTACCGAATGCATCATGGGAGATATTCTTTTTCTTCTTAGGCTGTAAGGGAAGAAAAACATCAGTATTTCTGACTGGAGAGTGCCAGAAGTTTGGGTGAGAGTCAAGTGCCTAAAAGTGAGGCCATGTACAGTGGTGTTTAGAGATTAAGATTTGATCTGTATGTTCTATGGGCTTCCAGAGAAGTGTTTGTATGCCAGCTGATCACCACAGAAGTGCTGTGGCTCCAGAAACCTCACAGAAAAGTAATATTTAAAAGTAAGCTTTGGTCAAATACAATAATTAATACTTTAGCTTTTATTGCTCTTGACATACAGATCTGGAAGTAACATACTTTCCAAGGTACATACCTTCAGGGCTTTTGGCTGCTTTAAAGACAGCTTATAAAAGTCATCTGAAGCTAAGTGTGTCCTCCTCATAACCAGATCTAATGAAGGTCCCATCTCTTCCAGTTCAATTCTTGGTATTTTACAGCCAGATTTCTTCAGAAGAACCCTAGAAGGGAAAACCAATCAAAATCAACACTGTCCTCTGTGATGCATCCATCTTCACTTAAAGGGCAGGTTCAGTCAGAAGACTATTAAAAACACCTGCTAATGCTAACTCTAATCAGCTAACGCTAATGCTAACACATTATTGAGGATGATGTCTGGCAATAACAATTTGTAATATATTAAATGTATCCATCACAGTTTGAACACACAGTATTATGTCTTACTGTTAAAACTCAGTCCCAGTAACCGCAAAGCTGTATAATTCCTCAAATTCAAAATAGTGGCCTGGGTATTAACAGCCACAAAAAACATTTACTATAGTTTACAGCAAAATAACCTGAGCGCTAACTAAGAACATTTTTTGTTTGTTTGATTTGAAGAATGAGACTCATAAAGGTAGAAAAATCAAAATCACACGGAACGCAAGCTACAAATGCTCACAGCCTCCTAAGGCAAGGCTGAACACCAACACATCGAGAGAAGACTGTCTTGTTCTGCCATTTCCTGTTTTTCCTAGTGTATCACTGGCTGTAGCCATCCACCTGTCATTCTCCAACAAACATCTAAGTGAGGAGAGTACCAGAATCAGCCTGAGAACAGACTGAGTCTATGAAGTCTAAGACAGTACTCTGAATTCACCAAGTTAATTCTCACCACCCTACTAATCCAACCACACAAAAGAGCAATCCTCCTAGCTAACAGGGAAAGCTCAACAAAAAAGGAAGCAGCAGGGCTTAAGTGTTTTCCTTCTACTCTACAAGTGGTATTCCGTACCACAGCACATCATGCCCATTATATAAATTGGGGGGAGTTACTCAGAAGGCCAAGATCGCTGTTCAGGTCAGTCTGGGTATCGGTTGGCGGGTGGTGAGCAATTGTATTGTGCATCACTTGTGTTTATTGTTTTTTTTTTCTTTTCCCCTTTTAGTTTTATATGTTCTCCCCTTATTTCCCTTATCATTATTATTATTAGTAGTAGCAGTAGTATAGTATAACTTAGCTATTGGACTGTTCTTATCTCAACCCATGGGGGGCTTACGTTCTTTTGATTCTCCTCCCCATCCCACCCAAACAGGAAGGCTGTGTGGTGCTGAGTTACCAGCTGGGCTTAAACTATGACATGTACCAAGAAGCAAGCAAACAGATAAAACACATACTCACTTATAGCTTCGCATGTAAATTTTCCCATCTACAGCTGTGAAATGCAGGACGTACTCTAAACCAGCCAGACGAATATTAGGCACGGTAGGACCTCTGAAGAAATCTGAAAGAATAAATGCCAGCATTCTTGGCTGAAAATCAAACAAGCAGATGACTGTAACAAATTGCTTTACTTCATAATGGACCTGTATCACACCGATATGAACAACTTGCCTACACAGATAGTTTTACTGCTTTTAACTAAGTGAGGCTATGCAAGCGATGGCTCTAGAGAAGCTGAATCTGTAGGTTTAATGTGACTCTCACACACAGCTGCTACTTAGAAGTGTAGTCCTGCCAAAACACAGCACAGAAATCTAACACTACACGTTAGCTCCTGCAGTGGTGAAACGAAACGTGTAGAAACCCTGACAGGCACACAGTGACTTCCCAGAGACTGCCTGTTAGCAACATACATAATAAGTTCATGGAGAAGAGCAAACATACTTTCAGAGCAATAACTTAGCTTTCTTAAGCTAACTGGGATAACTGCATTGTCTATTCCTTTAAATACTCATCTCTAAAGTCAGAAAACTTAAATGTATCTTTAGGCCAGTTTAAGCTCAGTTAAGCACAGATCAGTAGAGAGAAAGCCCTAGTTCAGGTATCTGAAGACATCATTCAAAAAACCTGATACTTAAGATTCTTAATTAGAGCCACTGTCCATCATATTTGAAAAATCATGGCAGTCAGGTGAAGTTCCCGATGACTGGAAAA
>NDXB01008026.1:7061-17901 GCA_002631895.1 Agapornis roseicollis
AATCACACAGGCCAAAAAAAAAAAGCATATACTGCTGATAGAATTCATATACATCGCTTACATACCACTCCCTAAATGGAAGGTAAAGCCACTACCATTACCCAAACTCTGGGTAGTAAATAACAAAACACTTCACATGTATCTCAATGGAGTTATTTTTCATATCAAATATATTTCATATATTTCATCATAGCAGAAGAATGTCTTCAAGATATTTTTAGGGATGGCTTGGCTTTCATGTGCCAGGGTCCTGAACAAGTGCAGGTACAAGCCTAAGGTACTAGATTTGTGTCCAGACCTCTCTTCTACGTGGCTGGCCTGTGTTTGTTTCACAGCTCTGCTCTTAGGAGCAACCCCACCACCCCACCATTGTTGTCAGGTTTGTTTTGGAAAGCCTCCCCACACCTTCCAAAGATCCTTGTCCTTAAAGGAGATTTCCAGGGGAGGGCATTTTGGCTCCACATCTGCAAGTTTATAGCCATTGTTGGCAAAAAGCTTTGCAGCCTCTCATCACACAGAAATCACCATAAGAAACACCTGTGCGCACCTTAGCAGATGGCCCTTCATCCCTCCTGCACCATCCTCTCCTTAAAGCAGTCTCACAAGGACTGTTCAAACTGCAAGTGCTTTTCCCAGTTACACACAGGCACCCAAGGGCAACAGGATGCTGCTCTCGAGGGCGCTTAACCCTGGAGGAAACACAGAGCAATCAGGGCTGGACTTCAGCTGCTTTTGCCAGTGTTGCGCAGCCCATCCTCCCTTTGGCAATAGCTACAGAAGAGAGAAATCCAACATCGAGAAATGCTAAACCGCAGCCAAAACCAAAAGCCAAGCGAGCAGGCAGCCAGCAGTGTCCTGTAAGTATGTGATACGTGGCACCGTCCTGCATTTTATTAAACAGCAAGCACCTCGCAACAGAAGAGTGGTCTCCAAAACGTTAATTTTCCTGCAGTTGATTAACTGTCCAGCATCCAGACTCACATTACCTCTGAGACCCAGCATGTGTAGGAGGGGAGCTGGCACCAGCTGCAGGGAGCAAAAGCCAGCGTGTGATCACAAAGTGCTCTCACACCACGTTTGGAATTATTGCATTCCTTGGGGGAGATGCCAGATCCTCCCCCCTCCCCAGTGTTTTGCTTCTTTTTTGTGGATGGGGATTAGGATGAGAGGAAGTCAGTGCCTGTTTGTTTTTCAATCAGATACTCCTGCCCTGATTCTTTCAGGCAGGCTGACAGAGACATACTACTTACTCCTTGCTTGAGAGGCTCTCAGGAGCCTCCTGGCTGCAAACACCTATTTAGTAGAGGTGATGCCTCTTCAAAGCTGTCTTGCTATGCATTTTAACACAGAAAGGCCCTTTTCAGACAACAGCATTGTTATTTTGTTGTTGTTTGTTTGACTCTGGAGACAGGAAGGGGGCTGAGCTGTCCCCATCTCCCAGAGCTTGTGGCTACCACACACAAATGTCAGCCCCTTTCTGAAGGTCAGCATGGAGCAACAGGAATGATCTTGTTCCCGTAAGTCAACAAACAATGTTTAGAAAGGTCTGTGCTGTGGGAGGATTTCCTAACGTAATACAAGTCATCAGACCTAAAACACATGGCTTCTGTGGTGAAAATAATAAAGCAACAAGGTTGTGTAGGAAAACAGATACAGGAAAACAAGAACTTTCTCTTGATGACTTCATCCCACAGGGTTCAACTTGCACAGTTTAAGAACAGAACCAGCATTCTCCTTAAAAAAAAAAAGGGGGGGGGGGGGGGGGCAAGGGGGAACAATACCTCTGAGACATGAAAAGTTTATTCATCTGACAGGCAACCTGCTGCTGCTGCTGTCCTGTAAACGGGATGGCCCTGGATAATGTTTGTGTTGGAGAGATTTGGAGATACACATCATGCCTAAGGGTGTGAGTGCCCTNTTCTTTTCCCAGCATTGTACCAAGGGAGCATCATGGTGAATTGTGTTGCAACCAGTATCATCAAGGGATGAGCATGGCCTGAGCCACTGAAGAGCTTATTTCACCTCTTTTTTTACTGCACAGACAACATAGAAACATACAGATAACATTACCCCCCACAACTAACACAGTCACTGCTGTGAACTCAGACAATATTAGGGTAGATCAAGAAGTAATGTTAACGCTTTCAGATACATTAAAAAAATCCAAACCCCCAAAACTCCATCCCAAGCCCTAAACCCCCAAGAAATCGCAAGTTTGAAGATGCTAGGTTAAGGTTGCAGCAGCAATGGAGATTTGCCCCACCTGAAAAGCAGACAGGGAGGAACAGACACCCCCAAAAGGGTTGGGCTGCCCCAGGTGTGTACCCAGACTGTGTTCTCCCCACACAAAAAATACAGCATTTATAAGATGAAATGGTAGACCTTTTTTCCATGTTCTCAACATAGCTATCAAAATGAAAGCTGTTGTATCAAAGCCTTCGTGTAACCTAGGGGAGCCCAGGAGAAAATCCTAGGGGATACTCATGGCTTTTAGCAACACAGTTGCTGGAGAAGATGGACCTTAACCTACCCCAGTGAAGCTGTTCTCAGGTATGCCATTACCTGCTTCAGCCTAGCACTGCTTTACAAAATAGCTTTCTTTAGTACATACAGCTAAAGTATTTGTGCAGTACACTGGAGTTATAAAAGTTTTACCTCTCCCTCTTTGTCTTGCTTGTGGAGTACGAATATGTTTCTCGTATATTACCAGGAAGGTATTCCCCTCTGCAGCTCCAGGACTTCTAAAGATGAATGATCAGCTTATCTTCCAACATGCAACATGCTAAAGAAACCTGCAGTGGAATCCCAATTCCACAGATGCATACAAAGAACACTTTTCTGTGGTTTAAAAACAAAACAACAGCCCCAAAAAGAACCCCACTTACACTTAACAGCTTTAGCCAAAACACTTAATCTACATTAAGCTTTTGTGCAAACAATAAGAGATGCACTAAATCTTCCATTTCCAATGCTACATTTGATTCAACATTAACTACTCATAGAAGAAGGAATAAATATACTCAGAACACCATCACCATCAACTCCTTGTGACTCCTCAAAAAACTGCTTCTCTAGAGCTAGTTATTTAGAACACAATACAACCTTCACAGAAATACTGGTCATTTACTTGCTAACCTTGTCTCAAGTCTTCTACCTACCTTCCTGAACTTACATAAATCATATGCTCAATTAAAGAAACAAATAAAAAGTTACTGCATTTCCACAAACCATATAAAAAACACAGTTCTGTAGTACTGAAGTGTCTTTGCAATTAAAAAGTTTAGCCTGTTTTCTTCTCTTTGGTTAAAAAGTAAGAGAGTAACAGTCAACAGCACTGATGTTCTTTGGATGGGAGAAAGATTAGTAACCACTAGGTAATTTTCCCTCAGACTTCACTAGTATTAAGGCCTGTGAGCATGTGATGTTTTTATGTAATCTTGTAAAAGTATGTTTTAAATTCTTTAGTATGTGTAGTTATATTGGCCTAATGAAGTTTATAATTTCAGCCAGAATGATGTTGTTTTGTGAGGCTATTACTTGTCAAGTTTCCAGACTCTTATGAAATACAGCTGCTTCACGATTCCTGATGAGTCCAGACAGTGCCTCTGGGCACATCAAAGCTCAGTGGCAGGTTTAAAAATACAATTCGTAGGTCACTGTCCTCAGACAAAAACTTCAGCTAGATATAAGTGTATCATGCTAACAACCCACAGAGCGCAATACTCTAGCTTTACACACAAAGGAAGAAAAATCTTTCACTTTAATGATTACTCAACTCACAGGGAGGTTTCTTTATTGCCTCTGACTTAGATTTGAGCTGCAGCTGTCTTTGTGCTCCTTTTTGACACCAGACACTCTTTAGCCTCCCATATACCAGTCTAACAGCACAGTGGTTGTGCAGTTCTCATTGCACCATACCAGAGCAACTGCGAAGTCCCAGCACACTTCTCTGCAGCTGCATTAGGAAATCCATGTCTATTCAATATGCAAGCCCCATAGCTACCTGAAGAAGCATTTTTTATTTCCACAGAAGCAGATATGAAAATGCAGTATATGGTTTTCCTTTAAAATTTATTATTCAGCACCACAATCAATCAACAGGTCCTTAAAACCCCTCGATTTTAAAAATTATTTATTTGGGAGCCTTTGGGAATTTGTGCTTCTTAGTTGGTAAGGAAGTCACAGAATGGTTTGGGTTGAAATATGATCTTCAAAAGTCATCTAGTCCAACTCTGCTGCAAAACCCAGGTGTATCTTTAATTACATGAGGATATCATTTTAAAGCACCTTAAAAATAATAACTGGGTAAACACAAGCCCCAGAACTGAAGATTTTCATGTACTGATCTGGCCACTAGAACTGCAGTGCAAATAGCAGCACTGTAGGGACTGCTTATAGAGAAATGGTAAAGCTTATCATTTTGAATGGGTCGAGTGAAAATAGGTTGTAAAAGAACCCCCGTAACAGTGTGGATAATGCACGATACAAAACAACAACTTACAAGTTTTCATAAAATTAATTTTCTACCATGTCTGAAAAATTGAAGTTGTAGCAGAAAAAAGGTAGGTTCATGTTCTAGCACAATTAGGTATTAATTTAAACACTGCAGATGACAGCAACTATCTGAACGATGCGCTCATGTATTTAAGTTCTATTTGTCTGAGAAACAAGAAAACGCTTTTGATGCTTCCAAGTGTTGCAAATGTTGACAAAATGCTGAAATGCCCTTGTGCATGTGCACGCATGTGCAGACTGATGGAAAGCTGTAATTTTGTCTTAGAAAAATTCATAATATTTTGCTTTAGAAAAAGTCATAAAAGGTCAAAAGCAAGGAAAAACCTCAAAACACCATTAGGAGTTCTGCTTTGTTTTTGTGGTGCCTTTGGCATCCCCTTAGCATTTGTTACTCTTCCCTCAGCCCTGGCTTGTGCAGCTCGCTGAGCTCTGCCAGCCCCAGCTCACCCGGCAAAGCCTATCTTTTGAAGCACTGCACACTATAAAAGTAGCATCCTCCCTACTTGCCAATCTCTCCATCTGCTGCCACAGCAGGGGTGCTGGGAAAGCTCTGCTTAGATGTCACACTGCCTGTTGCTGGAAGTTTTTGCCATCTGCTATCATACTTACTCCCATGCCTCACAAAAACATTGGTGACTCTAAATGGAAAGCAATTCTTTTGTCAGATGTTTAAAAATATCATGCATATGAATCATGGCTGCTTTTTGATTGCTCTTATATTCACACAAACATAACAAATCAGCACAGATTAAGGAATAAATATGCAAGGTCAGATTTATATAGATACTAAAGAACTAAATAGATTCAGCTGTCTACCCCAAACTTATTTCTTACAAAACAGCTTACTTTAAGCTGTGATTTGGATGACTTTTGACCTGTGTGAATAATGCATGACTTTCTCCCAAAGCCAAACCCTGAATTCATCACAAAACTTATCACATTGGAATGCAGTTTAAAAACATGTAGTACTGTACACAGAAACACACTCTCTCAGCCCATGCAGCACCCAGAGCTGGAGTCCAGGCATGCAACAGTGGAGGGGACCCTCCTTCAGGGTGTTACTATTAGATTTAATGTAAGTACTTACACCTATGCTTCACAAACCAAGCCCTGGATGAGGCTAAATCAAAATATGTCTGGCTACAGAGCATTTTAAAACAAAGGAAAACAAGCATTTGGACACTAAAGCATCCCCCACAATCCTTCTGTGATTCAAATACAGATACTAAACCACTCAGGAAAACACCAAAGACTTTTAGGATGACACAACATGCAGACAACATATCTCCTAAAGGGACAGCAGACACAAGCCCCTGCTATGAAGCACCCCATCATGAATACAACCAACTGCAAAGAGAGTCACAGCTGTGCCACAGGCAGCTTTACAATCAACTTGCTGCTTCTACCAGATTTTAAGAAGTAACTTACCTTTGTGGGCACCCCCAGTTCACCACTCCTCCTGCCTTGCATCACCTCTTTGCTTACTAGTGTTCCTTATTGCAGGGTGCCTCAGGCAGGAGCTTCTGACAATGAAGTCATCTTCTCCATACAGTAATCACGAACCCAAACCACAATGCTGAGCAGCCTTATCCTGCCCTTATGAAGCCAGTGCCTGGAAAGGCTCCAGGGCAGCTTGTCACCAGCAATGACCCCCACCTGCTCACCAGTAGCCCCTCCAGGTGCACCTTATTGTGCACCAAACCTGTCATTCCTAAATGGCTCCCTACAGCTAGGGCACCCCTACCTTAGTGTGTTAAACCATCACAACCAGCCTTGGCTCCATAGCTTGCTGGTGCTGAGCTGAGGGGGTGAGGGGGATTGCAGGCTGGAGGCAACATCATCACCAAGACAGCACCTTCCTGTAAATGCTGGCTGGGGCTGCTCCCAAACCCACCTTGGGAAGAGGGATCTAGGATGGGCCAGGGAGTGATTTGGGGCAGCACCAGGTACCCACACCCTGGGACAGCTGCAGGGCTGAGAAGACCCTTGTGAGGAGAGGCTGGGGCTGCCTCAAGTGGGACATAGCCAGTTCCAGCAGGTTCCAGCTACCCTCAGCCCCACAAGAGTGCTTCCGAGACAGAAGTGAGGGGCAGAGAAAACACTGCCTGCCCATCAGAAGCAGGGAGAGGTGGAGTTAGGATAAAAGGAAGGAGGTTGAGGTGGGCAAAGGGGGTTGAATTGTCAATAAATAAAAGATATTTTCTCCAAGTTGAGACCATTTCACCTATGGCAGTAATCAGTAAGGGTATCCTTAGCCTTATGTTCACCCATGAGATTTTTCACCTTATTTCACCCTGTCCTGCTGAGGTGAGTGAGAGCAGCTGGGCTGGCACCTGCTGACCCACCACAGGGTTGCATCTTGCCTACTTAACAATACCAATTACAGCAATAGAACCAGTGCATAGCAGTTGTGTGAGATACTCAGCTTGGGACTGTGATCCAGACAGATTATTTGGAAACACTGAAAAAGGTGAGTAGTGAGAGGGAAGGTGAATGAGCAGACAATGAGCTCCCCAGTGGTGCTGGTGGGGAGGCACCTACACAAGGAAACAGCAAAGCTGCACTCAGAGCTGTCTTAGGTAATGCCCGTGCTGCTGCAGCAATGTGTATCCGTTTCCAGAGGGATGCTGAAGAGCTAGATGGTAGCCCATGGAGAAGGTAGAAATTAAGTTACAGATATCCCAAAACTGTTAGCAACTAACTTATAGGGAGAAAAAACAAAACAAAAAAAAAAAAAAAAAAAAAAAAACACAAACACAAAGAAATAGTTTATAACANAAGAGCTAGATGGTAGCCCATGGAGAAGGTAGAAATTAAGTTACAGATATCCCAAAACTGTTAGCAACTAACTTATAGGGAGAAAAAACAAAACAAAAAAAAAAAAAACAGAAAAAAAACCAACCCAAAGCATGATTTGATTACAACCTAAGCATCTCTTCATAAAAATCTGAGATAGGATTTAATTTAATTTCTATGGCAAATGTTAAGAAATGGCTAGAAGTATATTCTGACTTCATCTAGATTTAAAGTAAGGTTAGGGAAACCACCACTGAACCCCCCGCTAAAAATCATGATCAGATATTGAAAACTTTCATGAAACACTACCTCATCTCTCTCCAGAACAGTGCTTTGGTTATGTTTCTTAAAAGGTGCATCATGCTCCCCTCGACCATTTTCAGTTGAGATAAAGCTCCTGAAAATGCACTGTGAACCATGCAGTTGGCTTCCTCCTCTAACCATTAATCACTATCATTGCATCTAATAAGAAATGGCAAAGCAAAGGTCTGCACTGTTTTTTGTTCCTTCAAGAGCTGTTGCAGCACCTCTTCCTTAACAGCTGTTCACATTAATCTTTGACTACCCAACTTCTCACTTTGTTTATAACACGGCAATATTATACCTTGACAATGAGAAGAAAATTGTAGTGGAAAAGTTGTTCATTAGAGTATTACATAATGAAAGTTGTGAATGCTGCAAAAGAAAAAGAAACCATTAAGCAAGCATTCACCACAACTGGTTTCAGTTTTGAGTCCCAGTGGATTAAAACTCACTTATGAAGGCTTGAGTAGCCACCAGGAGATAGACCGTAACAGTTGTTTTGACAAATAACTTCTTATCAGGGGGCAGTGCATTTAACAGGAATTGAAAGAACTCTACTTGCATCAGCTTAGCGAGAAGTAGCTTACATGGGAAAAACAAGACCTGAAAATTTATACTGTCTTGAAGTTCTGCCTTTTCATTATTGAGCGTGAAATGTGGGCATAAATCTGTTCCCTTGAGTACACAAATTCAGAGCCTGTTCATCATGAAGCACAAGCTTTTATCTCTGAGTAGGTGAACACGTAGCAACTAAAGATTTCCTACAACACATTACCAGGTCTAGAAGTCTGAAGAATTTGTTTTCAAAAAAACATAGGTAAGAATACAGTACGCACAGAGGAAGGAATTACTGCTCTACCATGGATTTCTTTTCTGTGCCTGAACACAAAACAATTGCAGAAGGAGAAGCTGACCTGGTGAAGAACTAAAGGTCAAGCAGGAAAGCTTTCAAGACCTCCTTCATATTTCTGCACACCTCCCATGTTGACTAGCACATGAGAAACACACCAGAATGTTTATAGGAAAGTATTTGCCTTCAGGAACCATAAAGAACCTGATCTGTCTCCTGCCAGATTTTGTGCACTTGGAAATCTCAATTTGATAAAAAAAAAAAAAAAAAAAATTATGTAAGATGAAACACTAACTATTATCTGGTATTGGGAAAGGAGGTGGAAAGGACAGAATCTCAATGATTCTTTGTCATAACATTCTGGGGTTTTATGTACACACAAGTTCTGAGATGTCTGTAAAATTCCACTTAAACCCAAAATATACCAAGGATACAAAGCCTCTCCAAAATCCAGTTTCTAGTACAACACTGAAAATACAATGCATTTTCATGTATTGATGTATTCGATTTAATTCCTCTTTTATCATAAATGGTATAATCACAAAAAAGCTATACACTTGAAAGGGACTTGACAAACAGAACCAGAAGTGAAACAACTTGAAGCTTAGAAATTCATCACATAATGATTAAAGAGGGAGAGGACTTGAAAATACTGAGTTTCAAAGTTTTCAGCAGACCAAGACGTCTTTTTAGCCCACAGGTTCTCTCATAGCTCCTGATATGAGAGATAGAATATATTTACACAGCAAGAAGATGCACTAGGAATGAGACCATAAGCAGTTCTGGTTTTGGGTTTTCATTATCTTATCTCTGCAGCAGCTCCAGGGCAAAGAATAACCACATATTAATATGCAACTGAAGGGCATGGATCATTGGCCTCAGGAGAGACAGATGGGAAGTAAGGAGTTCTGTTGTACTCCAGTAACTAATGTTGAAAAGAAAGTGGGTGGACATTAAAGAGTTTGTCTATGAATAATTATGTATTTATTACTGGTTACAGGAAGTGCCCTGGAGCCACTTTGTATAATAATTTTAACTGTAATAAGAACACCATGAAAAAGGACAGACGCATCCTTACAGATGCCCCTTTATATATACACACACATATCATACACATGAATATATATATTATATATATACACATATATAATGTATATATATGTAAATAAATTATTCCTTTTCTTGTTCTTCATGAATAACTGCCCAAGTGAAAAAATTATGCCCTCATCTAAACCAGCCTTGCAATCACAATGTACTCTTTCTGTTGTGCTTAGAAACTTCATTCCTCAGTGGCCAAAGATGATCATTAGCATCTGTACCTTCACTGCTGTAGTTTCTAAGTCCAACACAAAAAGCAAAGTCTGCCTGTAGATTTAAAATGCTTCAAAACTTCCCAACAGTACTTGTTTGAAACTTGACTTCTCACCAGAAAAGAGCAGAAACTCAAGCCAAGTATGGGAAAGCCAAGATCTAGGAGAGGTGAGCAGACACCACCAGCAGCCAAGAAAGGCAGCTGTGCCAGAAGTGTCATTTCCAGTCTTCAGTCATGACTTTAAATCCCTATATAAAAAATAAATCTTCAAAGCTGTCATCCACACTTACGGTTCTGGATACACTCCACACTGACTCCTAGGAAAAGAAGTGAACATTGTGCCTGTGCAAGCAAAAAGCTCATGAAACTGCATGTAGAATTTGAAAGTTAGCTCTTTCTAGCATTTGAAGTCCAAAAGTATAATGGAAAGAAAGCACTGAGTCAACTGCAGAGCATCTGCAACCACTTTCAGTGAAGATGGAAGATAAACCACTGCTGGAGGCATGCTCAGGAGGAGCCTTCCTACATGACAGCTGCATTCAGCATTCCAACTTGCTGGCTATTGTCACCACTTGGTGCAAGGAGAAACTGTTGGGACAGCAATTTTAATACAACTGCACAAAAATCTCTGTTGGCCAGTAGGGATTAGCTAGTTAGCTAGTTGTCTCCCATCCAGTTTCCAAGCAAAAAATCAAACATGTAGCAATTTCTCCTCACCGTGTTAGGTTTGTACTGGTATCTAGATACTGGATTACATCAAAAATACGTTACAGTACTAAAAGAACCAGTAATTTTATTAGTGAATTGTCATTGCTAAGCATCCGGTGTCGTACTCATGCTATTTCAGAGTAAGGATTTATCCTGGTACCATGCAATAGGATCTTCACACTTTCATGCTTTGGCATGAAAGTAGAGGTTTACTCTTGAGATTCTTCTGCATGGTGGAAAGACTCCTGCTAGAGGAAGAGGCTGTGAATATTTTGTTATATCTTTTAAAAGATACTTTTTTTTTTTTTTTTTTTTTTAAAATGGATTAATTTTTTGGTTTCTTTCTCCTTTCTTTT
>NDXB01008026.1:17988-32905 GCA_002631895.1 Agapornis roseicollis
TTTTTTTTTTTTTTTTTTGCTTTAAAATGGATTAATTCATGGGTTCCATTCTCCTTTCTATTAGTACATTCACACGGACCATACAGCAAGATTTACTGCGTACTGAGGGTCTGTTATCCTTAACCCCCAAATCTTACATCTTTTCCACTTCTCTTCTACATGGTTGATATATACAGTATGAGATTGCATTTTCCATGGGTGTTTTTAATTGTGGGAACCATAAAACTTAATGCCATGTGCATTTCAGGCCTCTTCAAATCTTCTGTCTTTCACAGATGAAAGATAGCAAAAGTGTGTAACAACATCCACATCAATTCATGGTCCTAGGGTTATTAGTGGCAACATTATTTCTTAAAATATTCATCCCTTATTGTTATAGAAGTGACAAATTTTTACTTCATTATATAATCGTTTCTTTTTCTCATATTTTGTTTTGCTTTTTCCATCTGTTACTTAGTATGAAGTTGCAACACAGTTTTGGCACAAACTAGTTAATTCCCATCACAATGTACTCATCTTCATATTTTCGTCAAACATCTGGAATCATTCTGCATGTCTCAGCAGAGCAAATATTGCCCAAATCTTACTCCTTAGAAGAGTGAAAAAACTTGACACTAGAGGTTGCTTTGACTAGTGCACAAGATTCTGTATCTTCACAACTACCCTCATTTCCCAACATAATTCATATTTACCCTGATTCAATCCCATGCCAGAAGAACTTCACAGAATACTTCTCGTAATTACAGCTGAAGATATTCTAAAGAATACTAGGAATAACAAAACAATATATTGTTAATATACATCTATATAATTCCAAGACTTTCAGAAAGAAGTTTTCTGGACTATTTAAAAAACAAACCAACCAGCTTGAGAATCATAGAATAGTTAGGGTTGGAAAGGCAGGGATGCCTCACACTAAACTGTGCCACCCAAGGCTTCATCCAACCTGGCCTTGAATACCACCAAGGATGGAGCACTCACAACCTCCCTGGGCAACCCATTCCAGAGCCTTACCACCCTCACAGGAATTTCCTCCTTATATCCAATCTAAACCTCTCCTGTTTAAGTTTGAACCTGTTACCCCTTGTCCTGTCACTACAGTCCCTAATGAAGAGCCCCTCCCCAGCATCCCTATACGCCCCCTTCAGATACTGGAAGGCTGCTAGGAGGTCTCCATGCAGCCTTCTCTTCCCCAGGCTGCACAGCCCCAACTCTCTCAGCCTGTCTTCATATGGGAGATGATCCAGTCCCCTGATCATCTTCATGGCCTTCCTCTGGACTTGTTCCAACAGCTCCATGTCCTTTCTATGTTGAGGACACCAGAACTGCACACAATACTCCAAGTGAGGTCATTTATGACTTTTTTTTCCTTTGAGATTGAAAACTTGCTTTTTGCTTTCCCTTATCATTCATGTGCTGTTAAACCTTATCACAGTAAGTTAACATTCAAGTCCGTTCCTTAATACGTATATTCCTTAGTATGCATTATTCAAAGTGATGGAAAAAAATCCTCTTAATTCACCATCAGCTCTTCTTAACAGCAGTGTCAATATTCAAAAATGGCAAAAATTACTGTTCTACACCTGTATTTTGATTTATAAAATTTGTTTTGTTGATTCATGATATCGTGTAAAATATTAAAACTGGTTACCCTATAAAAAGCCCCTTCCATGTAACACAGGAAACAAAGATAAACCCCAAATTTTCTTTAATACAATGAAAATCATCATCTGCAAAAAAGGGAATTTTATGCTTTTCAGGTTACAATATATTCCTTGCTCACAACTACCTTGACTCAAAATAAGAACTCATTTATCTTTTAACCACTTGAAGCATCTTGTAAACGTTCTCCCTAGCTGCCTGCATGTCCCTACAGACCTCCACTTTCAAAAACACTGCCAAACACCGATGATGTATATTGCAAAATTTTCTAGTTCATTTGTTTTTCTATCTCCTCAAGTCCTCCAAATGCAGCAACTCCAAACAAAAGCCGAACTTCTCTTTTACTCAGATGTGTCTGTGACACAAAGCAAGCTAGTTCTTCAAGATTAAAAGGTAACTCCAGCAGTGTCCAGACTTGTCTGGAATCAAATACTTCTTAGCTTACTTCACAGTACAAGCACATATTTCTGAACATCCTTGTGTACCACACCTTTCCTGACCAGCCAGCAATGGTACTCATATACCTTTTGTAACCATGGTTTCCAGAGGTTTGGGAAAAAAAAAAAGCATTTATTGGAGTGGGGTCAAAGAGTAAGGACAGATGTCACACTTTTAACCTTTACACAGCTGGAAGAATCCATCTGTTTTGGGTATTGAAAACACTTCTTCATAGACATCTTCTTCAGACTGGAAATCACCAGTTTTGCTCTTCTGACTGGTAGCAGAGAGAGGTGATGAGTACCTGGGTGGTGAAACCTCTTTGCCCAGAGAACAAGCCTGTTCATGCTGTGCCATGTCAGCTTCTCAGAATGCTGCTTGAACCACAAGGAGAGTGGCTACCTAGCTCTGACACTCCATCACAGCTGCTCCTCTTTTCCACATCATCTTTATGACTCTGCTGACTGAAGACACAAGGTGGAAGCAGTATTCTCAAAACAGTCCACAAAGGAAAGAATCGTTTTTTCATGACCTCTCTAATTCATTATTGCTGACCCACCAGAAACACTACACAGTTTTCAAGTCTACCTGCCTGTGCAATTTCCACTTATTCTATGCCAACACCTTGTAAATTGGTACTCAGCACCACACCCTTCAATCACCCTTAACAGAAGAGTTTGTTGATTTGTTCCCTTCCCAGACTTGTTCCTGCATCTGCAATTCTCCGTAGGTATTCAGAAAAATAACTCACAGGTTTTTAAAAGGTCAGTGAGCCAGGAATACTGTAATTTAAAGTGGAGACCTGTGTGTATAACAAAGTTAACAAAGACACATGGAATAAAGAAATGTCTGAATTCACTGAAGGAGGTAGTAAGTAATATTAAACTTGTACCACTGCATGTCAAGGAAACAAACAGGACTAATGTAACATTGTGTACATGTTACTTCAGCGTGAAAGCCTTGCCTCCCACTAAATTCTGTCTGGTCACAGGGCCAGCATCCCAAATGAAGAATCCCTATTGGTGTTGTTTTCTCACTTCCACACTGGCAGTGATAGTATAATGCCAATCATGATAGAACACATAACTGTCCTGCTAACTAGAACAAAACATATAGTAATGAAAATGGGAAGACCAAAGAAAGAATAAAACTCATGTAAGCCAAACCACTAAAACCTGCTGTGAATTGAACCTGAGATACTTTAGCTCCTTTCATGCTAATTTTTCAGATGTATTTTTTGGAAAAGAATACATTTTTCTTTAGGAAAAGCCAAACATACTGTATATGATATATGAAGAACAGTAAAACACACAGAGCTTTAGCACGTGAAAGAAACATGTTGCAGTTATGTCAAATAATGCTTTTCATATTTTATTAACAAAGCAAGCATCCCTGGAACTGGGTCTATATAAAAAGTATTTCATTGACCAATCAGAATACAAGGGAGTTATATAAATTTATTTTATGCAACATTGATTAGTTTTGAAAATTCCCATTTTTAATGTTTTAATTTCATTTTATTAAAAAAAAAAATCCCTAAAAAGGATACAACCCACAAAAATACAATCTGTATCTGCTCTATATTTACAGATAACTGGTCACTATTAAGGCACAGATTTAAAACTAATGTTTTTATGTAGCAAGTCAAATATTTGTGCATAATATAACACTAACAACACGGTCATTGTACTGTCATATTCCCTTTGTGGAATCAAAATAAGTGAGAAATTTTATTCTTCCAGTGTGCTCTTCTCTTGTGTGAAGCCCTATTGAAAAATAACGTTGTTAATGGGAAATTTTTCACCTTGGTGTAGATGATATAATCACTGCTCAGCCAAAGACCACATCAACTTAATACTGTAATAAAATCAGTTTCTGAGTATAGTACTGTCTGGATACATGGTATGTACTTATAAAAGACTAAAAAAAAAATAAATCTAAGAGTGTGAAGGGGCTTTGACGCTTTTAAGTTTAGGCAAAATAAGCAAGAAGGGGTTGNTCAGCCAAAGACCACATCAACTTAATACTGTAATAAAATCAGTTTCTGAGTATAGTACTGTCTGGATACATGGTATGTACTTATAAAAGACTAAAAAAAAAAATAAATCTAAGAGTGTGAAGGGGCTTTGACGCTTTTAAGTTTAGGCAAAATAAGCAAGAAGGGGTTGCAGAAAATTCTGTACAAAGTGTTGCTGAATATTTATTTCATTATTATTAAGAAATTATTAAAAATACATTATAAAAATAACATGACTGAATATAATTCAATTTGCAAACACTGGTCTTGCAAATGCAAACATTTAATAGACAATTTATCTGTAAGCATGTAAGTAGGCCATCTGAATGGAACTACCTACATGCTTAGGAATAAGCACAAGTGTAAGTAGTTTTAGAACCAGAAGTTGTGGCTTCCACAGGGTTTTCATGAAGTTGCTCTTACCCGTGTAACACACACACACACACAAATATTTCAGAGATATGTGGATACTGACTTCTGGCATTTGAGCAGGGTAACTTTGCTGTGAATAACTGTGTGCACAGAGGATGCAGCTTTATCCATTCAGATCTGTGGTACAACTTTAAAACCAGAGAAAGCTAACTGCTACTTGATCTACAGGGAAAGTCACCCAGTTATACACCATTAAGTAGATATGGCTGAAATGAGTACTGAGCAGTTATTCTTTGCTAATCACAAAAAGACTTCATATTATTGCTTGATCATCTATGCCCTCAAGTAATAATTCCTTTAGATTCCCTTTCTGTGTGCAAATTTCTCTAGACATCATTTTGTATTCTCACCTTACAAGAAAGAATAAGCCATGGAAAGTGTCAAAATTAGTTCTCACACCATTATTTCACAAAACCCAACTACTGTAATTGTTACTCTAATGCCTTCTGTTAAGAGCCCTTGACAGTGGTTTATGTCCATCTCAAAAGGCTTGTACACTGAACATAAATAATACATTACAGTAGAGGTAATTCACAATATTTCTCATGGGAATGCTTTTCAACAAATTAATGCTTGGAAACTTCATATTGCATTGCAAAAAGAGGCACTTTATGAATTCCTTCATTATATCAGAATCCTTCATAAATTCATAACAAGTCATTTGTAAAGACAGAGGAATAATATTGCCAAATTATTTGGACTTTCACAGTATAAGAATGCAATATTTAGCTCTAGCCACTTATAATATGGACTCTTTCTGTTGAACATAACTTGTTTCAGAAATAGTTCGTCTCTAGGGTTTCAAACACTTCTGCAGCTGACAATTACAAATCTAGATTGGACAAAACAGATGCTATTACACCTATTTTATGTAGGTCACTTAATTGCTGCATGCATAGTCATGTAAGTAATATGTGTCATTTATTAAATGGCAACAGTGCTGTCTTGTCAAATGAGATTAGTTGTCCATTTAATCAAACTGACAGCCCAAAGCTCTAGTTTGATGAATGCCTTTCATTCTCTACCATAAATCTGCAGTAGATCAGTTTAATCTGTTATGTACTGTAGATGTATAGAATCTAAAAATAAAAGTCTGATATAAATAAGCATCCTTTAGTGGCAGGGTACTAAAAATAGCCCTTTACTTTGAGACAACCATTAAAACAATTTTTTTGCATAACAGGTAGCAGTTAAATATGACTATGAAGGATTAATATTGCAAAGTCCATTTTGGTCTTTCATTGCATCTCTTACAGTGAGTATTATTGCAAGCAGCATTACACTGCTTCATAACAGCATAATAGGACTGGTCCACTACCAAGTGGTTTGATTTTGGAACAATCTCTTCAGATAACTACTGGGAGACAGAGAGGGGGGAAAAAAATCTGCAGAAAAACCAATTTCTAGTACCATTATAGTGAGATGTAACTTAATGTAGGAACACCTGAAAAAAATTTGATTAGTGCCAATATAAAAATTGATATGGAAATGAAAGAAATATATTTCCACAGGACAAGAAATCAGAACATGTAAAGTGCAGAAAGACCCCAATAATTATTTTAAGCAGTACCAGAAAAATCCATCTCAATAAAACCAAAATCTATGCTCTGGCATCCCAGCTCTTCATTCTTCCTTCATTCAACAAGATAAAAATTCAGTGCATACATTATAGTTACAGGCAATAAAATACTAAACAAAGAACCCTATATTATTATTATTGCAAATTCTGTCCAATCTACATGAAGTAACAACCCACATTTGGTGTTTGACAGACAACAGGCAAAACGTGTTTTCTCTGTTTTTTTTTGGCACAGACTTGTGCAGATAAAATGCTTTGGTCCTTGACACCCAAACTCCCAAAGTGCAGAGGTGGTGTGCAGTGAAGGCTGTCCACAGGATTGCCATGCCCATCTTTACAGCTGACTTTCTGAGCCACAATTTAACTGCTACCAGCGACCGCTGACACTAGCAATGTCCGAATGATACTGACGTGGTAATCTTCCACTAGCTCCACCTTCCAGGAACGAGGCACGTATATTCGATGGGTCAAAGAGCTTTCTTCGGTTTTTATTCAGTTCTATAAAGGTCACACACACACAAAAAGCTCTCATCAGAAGTGAATTTTAATATTTTGATCTAAGCCAAAACCAAAACTTCTGTTTAAACAAGACATGTCAGATAGTAGGAACTGAAGATGTCTTAAGTCCTCACTCAATTTAATGATTTCAGCAGCATTGCAGGAGTGCCAGCTTAAGGCTTACAGAAGCTGCTTGGGATGCAACCTTTATTTGGTGCAATTCTCATTTGGCACTGATACAGTATGGAGTAGATAATATTTTGCAACATTGCTTTAGATCAAATTGATCTGACTAAAACACTTTAAAACGGTTCTGTTATAGTACTCAAAGGCTGCAATCCTCCTGAAGAGGCACACAGACCATGTGATGTAAACTGAGGTGACAGAAAACCTTTTTATCATCTTGTTTATTTCATAAAGCACAATTCTTTATTTTAACGACTCTAGAAAAATGTTTTAATAAGGACTGCTAGAAAAAAAAAAACAGATGCTCACCTCTCACTCAACACATGCACCCTAAGCTTGTATTAACAGTTGTTCATCCAAAATGTTTTTCCTTTCCCCACTTTTCTATTCTTGTAAACAAACTCCATGATAAACACAAATCACTGAAAGATTACATAGATTTTCATGATTGCTACTGAACTACATACTTTGTATTTTAAGCTCTTTATGCTACTATTTTAAACTTATTAAAAATCTTCACTAACAGCATCAGCAGGAGAAGCAATTGGGAGAAAAGTGATCTAGTGTTACAATGAAGTATTTGCAGAAAATTCTTCCTCTGCTACAGATTCATTGCCTAGACAATGATGACAGAGCACTTCTATGTAATATGAAGCTCATCCTATCTACTGTAACTGGGAAAAAAGTCCAGTTATGCGTTGCTTAAATTTGCAAAACCAAGCAAAAAAAAAAATAAAAATCAACCCTCCAAAAAACCCTAAAACCAAACCCAAAGACCCCACCCAATCAGGCCGTTTTTCCCAGTAAGACTTTATTTATTACTCTGGTAATCAATAAAGCTTAAAAATGCCAGTCCTGACTGGTATCCAGTGCCACTGAGACTCTGCAGAGCCTGTAATCCCAGCGCTTCTGCGGCCTATAGTTTTGGGACATAAAACAAAGTTCACAACCTGCTGTGAAACAAACTTTCTACCAAGGTCTAACTTTACAAGGGGACATAGGACTGCAACTGAAATATTACTGAAGTCTTATAATTCTTAGTGAAATTTTATTATTGGTAATGTGAAAGCTCTGTGTAACATGGTTTTAAGCACCTTCTGATGAGGGTCAAGCCAAAATGACCTCTGTGCACTAGACTCTTATTTTTCAGTCTTTTCAAGATCCTTTGCCAACTATAAACACACAACTCAAATGGAAAGAATACAAGCAATACTTAAAACCAATGAATGATAACGTGTTATTTACCAGAGATTGCAAGCAGCATTTTTCTTCTGGCACCGAAAGTGGTAATTCCCAACTCTTTCAAATCTTGGTCAGTAAGAGTAAGGAATGTCTGCAGATCAATCTAGAGTAAAAAGAAACATGAAAATTATGCAAAACAAGTCTCTCCCCGAAAATAGTAAGCCATAAACGTGGTTCAGAATACTTTCAGGTTTTTTTCCTACTGCATTTTACAGTTATTTTGCCAACCTTTTCTTTGCATGTAAACTGCAATCTTTGCTTTCTAGTGGCTTGTTCACATAGTTACTCAATTTGCTACTTTACACTTCTGGCAGATAAGAAGAAACTAAAAAGTTAGCAGTTTAAGAAAAGCAGGGAAGATCTATTACTGTTTTTTTTTTTTTTCTGTGACTTGAGATTTCACCTGTTTACAACAACTGCTACAATGTACCTGGGAATAGCCAGGTATGTGTGTCTGTAGACATGGAACATATCTACAAGTGCTTCAGACTATAGTAGGTTAGAAGAGGATGATTGCTCAACTACTGGTGACATAGCTGAGTTACAGCACTGAGCATTCCAAAGTCCATACAACCATGTATGCTTTGGTTTTTTTTTTTTGCTCCCAATACCATTCAGAAACATAACAGAAAATTCACTCTGGCCAAACTACTTGACTCATCTCACACATAATCAGCAACTCTTGTGGTAAGAAAAACCAAACCAAAACCCCACCTTATCAAACAAAAGCCATCATGTGTTAGAAATCAACAGACATCTCACCTTTTTATGACAGTGGCTAAGATGACAGGAAAAGATAATGACTGGACAATATGGGTATTATGGAACATGCAATGGTGTAAGAAGATAAACCTGATGAATCATACACAGAATTGAGACACAGCTGGATTTGTTCAGATTGAAGATTGACCCCACAGCACTTAAGCACCGTGATTAGAGACAGGAAATGCTATCAGGAAACTGCCCTCAGGCTGAGACGGCAGCTATACACTTGAGTGGACTAAGGACAATTCTGTGAGAGCATATATATAAGTGAATTATTGCGCAGAAGAAGGTACAAGCTTGCTTCATGGCTATCCCTGAAATAGTGTAGTACACACTTGAATGTATCGTGGTGTCCAGACTTTTTGTCTCATGGAAGCAAATCTGAAGCTAAATATTGACACACCAAAGCAACTCAAGCAATATGAATAGAAGATCCTCTTGGAGTTTGCACTTCATGAACATGTTCATGGTTCTCAATAGCATGTCAATCTGTGCAAAAACCCACTTTGTGTGGTCTGTTAGGAAAAAACATACAGGTGAAAATATGAGACCAGCAATTGGTAAAGACCCCACTGCTGATAAAGGTGCAAAAAGCAGACATATGGGTCCAGAACACAGGAATATGCCAAATCTAACTATGGTCCTCCCCATGTACCACATGAGATACAGACACAGTCTGCATGGACCTCTGTTTTGCTCCTTAGTAGATCCCATTCTAGCAGTGTGAGACATACACTTTCCACATACAACAGTACTTTCAGAACAAGCTCAGGGACTCTACATCTAAGCCTGCAAGTCTTGCGGCTGGGCTTCCTGTACTTTTGTGACACAGCTGAATTCATCACGGGCATAAATTACCTTCAGATAACCAAGTTGACTCTAGCTGTATAGTATTCTGTGGATATGAAATACTATCACTTGGACTGAACTGAAATGAGTTGGTGCAGAGGAGGAAATCACACAGATGACTGACCATATCTCTCAGTTGGGAGTGGAAGTCAATTGTGGAAGTCAAAGTCAGTCAACTGGAGCACAGGGAAAGTTTATAGTACTCATGTCCAGGCTGGCTGTCTGGAAATTGAAAGATGTATAATACAGCTTTGAAAGAACAGCTCATGAGAATCCTGTCACAAAGCAGACTTCTTAGTGTCTTTGGTCGAGAGAATACTGCTGTAAAACATGCTACAAACACAAAGGTGTCTTTTGAATGAACACTAACCTCTTGCTGTTGGAATACGTCTGTGTATTTGCCCAAGCCAAGTTTGCTGAACAGCTCAGGCAGATCAGATCCCTTGAACAAACTGTTCAGGTTACAGCCATTGCTTCCTGTCAGCGAGGAAATGCAGTCCATGTAATTACTGCTACTGAGATAGTGTTCAGCTAAAAGAGAAGTACAGTTTTTAGACACATCACAGAAGTGCAGTTTTCTGTCATATCAATATTTTATTCAGTTCTATCATTAAATGGACAAAAAATTTAAATGCTTATTATTCAGGAAAAAAAAGCCTCTCAGTGGTCTGAGAGAACAAACAGCATAAAGCAAAGTTTTTGTTTTCTATGAAAAGATAATCGGGTAAGTCTTTTAAGCAATAATATCACACTATTAAAATGTCACATGGATAGAAGTCCATACAGGGAAAAGAACTGCAAGAGGTGCTGTTGCTTTTCCTCCTTTTAAGGCGTCTCCTCTTTTCTGGTGAATATTTTGGAAAACACCAACTGCACACAAATGCAACCAGCCCTTTTTGGTCTGGATGAAGAGAAAACCATGCTGGAGCAATTCCTCGTAAAGGAACTACATAGCAGCTACATCATTTGGCTAGCTTTTTAGTATAATACAGACAAAAATAATAAATGCAATAATTTTATAAAAGACTAAAACTAGAAATAGGATCACCATATAATCTTAAATTGCATGTCTAAAAGGTACATCTTGAAAAAAAATAAAGTTTCTTCAAAAACTCCAAGAAACCTGATTTAGCAGTGCAATCCCTTTCCTAGGTGTGTGCATACTGATAGTACAAAACCACATAGTTCTTAATTATTTTTCCTCATGCTGTAAGAAAAGGATAGCTGCCAGGGAGCGTATCAGGCATTTGTGCAAATGAAGCTGCTGTGAGTGCTCCCTCTGTCATTACAGACACAAGAAAGAACTACAGTGGATACATAAGAGGCTTGCAGGAGGCAGAGGATACTTTCCCAAGTGAGTAAAATTAAGACTGCCACAGAAACTTCTGCTATGGCCTTCACTACCTAGCACCAACAGGATGTGAAAAACACCACTTTTTCACAAGTGGTTATGCTACATTTCTTATTTTCTGGGCACAAACTGGATAGAAGCATTTGGGATAAAATTTACAGAGTTTGGGGAATTTCTATCAACCTTAGCCCCATTTTGGAAGAAGGTTTAAAATACAGTTAGCCATTCAATGTTGAAAATGTGAACATTAAGTTTGACAAATGAAGCAATAACTAAAATGATTTTTTAGACTTTAAACAGCACTGTTTCACTTTTTCTGCTATCACATTAAGATAATAACAAAAAAGCCTGATCAGAAATTCAGGACAGATGATACATGGTCAGGTATTGAAAACTGAATATTAAGAACTACTTCTTACTGGTGCACTCAGGAAGCTTTATTTTAAAACAAAGACATTCAACATTATTATCCAACTGTGGCAATGAAGACTTACATTTTAGTACCCTGCCACCTATACATTAAGGTAAATACGTTTGTATGAGAAACTCATGGCTGTGTCTTTTGTCCCTCCTCCATGCATTTCATACTCTGGGAAAGCTACAGCTGCTATAGAACAGCTTCCCCTACAGCAAATTTTCTTCTAATGCATATGTAAATACATTTTTAATCCTTATTTATTTTGATTAACCTAGAGCTTCTATTTTTGTCCAATTAATCTGGAAGCCCCTGTGGCTCAATTTCAAATAAACATTTTATCTCTTTTGTTCTGTGGTATGCAGAATATGGTATGCAGGCATTCACAGCTGAACTAACATGTTATTATTCCTGATTTTAAAAAGCAAGTATACTAACCATGAATATTTTCTCTAATTGAAGCTCTCTTTTCTTTGGATGTCACCTTATACTATCTGTATACTTTGCAGCTAATCTCACCTTTAGGTTTAATTCACATTTGTAAGAAAAGTAATACAAAAAAAAAGTAAAACCAGCCATAGTAATTATTTCCCCATAGTGCACTCAGTATAGCCCAGTATTCTCTACCTCCACTTCTCTGTCAGAAAGGTATATATTAAGTTGGTAAAAAAAAAATTCAAAAAAGTCAACTGAAGTAAAATTTTGATTTTTAAGTTTCAATTATTTAAAAAGTAATTACAAAATTTATAGCCTATATCCGCACAAATCAGTGTTTAAAATCATGTGCTAGGCCATGCCAAACATATGGATAGTCTTTTTTTTAGCAACATAAAGAGAATTGTGCTTTAAAATTCAGTGTCAGCACAGATTATGACTTCACCAGGGAGCAGCAAATAGTCCAATAAAGACCTGGCTGTTGTACTGGTAACAGAACAGCACAATGATAGTCTAGAAATAAGCTTTTATATAGGTCTGTTTTCAGTAAACTTTGAAAATCCCTTTCCAAGACAGCAAAAAGCTTTCAGCAAGCATGTCTTAACATTTAAAGGATTTCCTTAAAAGTTTTCCTTTTGGACCATTATTTGTATATCATGTTATACGATCCTGCATATGCTTTCACTTTTCAATTTATAAAAGTAGTTTACTTCATAATTGTTGGTACTTTAAATCCCTAATGATGCCAAGAAACATTCAAATAAGTATTCATTGATATCAATATGATTTTTTTTTTATAAGATGTTAAGAAATTAACCTGATTTATTTTGTTTTCGCTTGGGGCTGCCGATTGAAGACACAAATTCATTATGAGCTGTGGATCCAAGTCCATTACGGTCTCTCCAGTTATCAGATTCACTGCCATTTCCCAGGTGCTCCCGACTGTTGGACCGAGAGAGAGACATTGATGAACCCTGCAATTCACAAAAAGAGAATTTGGGCAGTATACAAAAGTTTCATTGTGACTCAGATGTTTTCTTTGAAACAGCTTAGTTAAAAAAATCCAGCCTTTAATTCTTGCAAACATTCTTTTGGCTGTTGATCAATAGCCAAATAATCACAAAGTGGACACAAAAACAGCAGGTGTGCTTAAAACATTTGCAGTTTACAGATTTTAAGCAGAAGTTAAAGACCATGCTTCAAAATAATTTGCTCAGTATTTCTAAGTTTGTTTCCAAAACATTCCATCCTATCAAATTCCCACATGAATTCTAGACAAAGCAGTCTACCAACTACACTCCTTCAGAGGGAAGAGAACATAACATCTATCTGAAGGCAACTGGATCGAGTACCCAAATACGTGACAACACTATTGTACCCAGTACAACAACAATAATTCCACACTGGTTTGTGAATTCAGATTATATTTTTTAACACATTTTAATATTCTTATAAAGTACTAATTATCAGTTCTGAATGTTCCAAAATAAGGGAATGGTATTCCCTGACAGCAGCTTTTAACTATGGAACTGGGTGGGAATGTACCTGAGATTAACATTATTGATACCACACACTTACATGAGTAAAAGTTGTGTAACCAAATGAGCAAGTTAATTTTATACACTTGCATCAGATTCCAATTTGAAAAAAAAAAACCACAGCCTAGGAGGCAGCAATCTTCTCTGCTATTCAGGAAAACTGACACCACTGAAGTTAGAAGGCAAAAGCTCCTTATCATTGCCAAGACATGAAGATGTGAGCTATGTTTTTTACAGCTCAACAAATTAAGAGAAGCAGGAATGACTACAAGTCTTACAGACGACCATCATGGTCTGGGGGAAAACCCCACCCCAGGTCAGTCAGTATAGAAAAGCATGTAAAAAAAAAAAACCTAACCAAAAAAATCCCACAATGATTCACAGATTTTGGTTGTAGCTTTTTCTCTCCTCCTAGTTATTCCTGAAACCTCATTATATTTATTTAAATAATTTGCATATATTATGTGCATTCAAACCTATTACCTATAGTTGAATGACACAAAAATTTCAGATGTCAAGTGAGGAACACAAAGACATATTGTTAATATGGTTAAATATTTCTTTTGCATTAAAAGTTAGATACATCCTAGAGAAAATTTGTATGAAGTCCCATTCCTGAAGAAACATACTGTTTACACTCTATGTAAGTAGGACAGAGGAAAAAGGTGTCTCTATGGAATCTGGGAAAGATTTCAGCAAGTAAAAGCACCATAAAGCGGTTCAGAGCACCTTTGAAAAGGAAAGTAAGGAATTTCCTGCAAGATTCCTATGGTGGGAATCTAGAGAGACTTGAGGGACCTGTGGCTGCCTTCTCTCTGTGAAATTTCTGGGCCAAGTGAATAGTGCAAATAGAGAAAACTCTTCCACTTCTACAGCTTCATCAACAGAAGATAAGATGAGCTACACCCATTTCTTATTCTAACATTCTGCTCCATCATGCGGTGATTCACATTATATAGTTTATCTATATATACACAATGTTTTAATTAGGTTACAAAATTTTTACCACTTGTCTACAACGATTGATACATTTGGTCCTATATGTTGTTTTAAGTTTTTTCAAACAAATATATTATCAGGAGCAGACTCCTAATAAAGTTAGTATAAGACTTAAAAAGCAGACATAATTGTGTGTTGAGCTGAATGTGTTCGATATGCCTTAATATTTACATAACAAATGTTTTTCACACACAAAATATTTAGGACCCAAAGAAGAAAGCTAAAAATCCTATCTGTGAAACTTGTTTTTAGAAAAGTTAGCCATCTCCGAAGAGAAACAACTGGATCATTCACTTGAAGTAAATTTCCATTCAGTATAGTTTTTTTATACCTCATACGTAGTTGTCATAGATGGCTTATAAGATACATGATTTGCTCTTCTTAGTTCCTTGATAGTTTCTGCAGGCATAGATTTAGAGAACCCCAAACCACTCCACGTATTTGTTGGAGTCCTCACTTCTGTTACAACTGGCTTCTTCAACATAGCTAAAAAAAAAAAAAAAAAAAAAAA
>NDXB01008026.1:35936-72837 GCA_002631895.1 Agapornis roseicollis
AAGTCTAAACAAACACAACACTACAAAAAAAAAAAAAAAAGCAGTATTTAGCCTGAAGTGCAGCCTAAATTTAATTCATTACTTGAAACAATTAGATGAATAAGTAAGGAAAAAGGCTGAAAAACACTAACATTAATCTTGTTCCACTACTCCTTGCAGTCTGGTTACCCCACACACTGATAGATCTATATTGAAAACTACTCTGATCCTACTGCTTGCGAACAAAGAGGTCTCTCTAGGGGACTTAGTCCATGTTATTGCTGTAGTTAGAGTAGGATGTATGTAGGCTGTAGTTATAGCAGGATCAGTACATTAAAAAAAATAATACATAGAACCACAGAGTAGTTAGGGTTGGAAAGGACCCTAATTGCCTGGTTTCAACCCCCCTGCCTTGGGAAGGGACACAAGTACGTAGAAATCCATACGTGAAAGCACAAACAATGTACTTACTCCAGTAACAGCCTCTCTCCCCCCCCCCCATATGAATCTGAAGCTATTGGAAAAAAAATGTTGATGCTGTTTATGAAAAGTTAAAAATAAAAGTCATCTGTGGATCTAATTTGCTGTTCTCAAAACTAAGATTTTTTTTTTTTACATGTAAATGATGCTTGTGTTGACTGAGATAGATATCCCATTTATTCCGTACTTGTATTTTTCTTATTCCACACAAGCATTTTTGTGGCTTTTTTGTCTTCTTCAAGACTTTTAGTTTACAACTGTCTTTTCAGTTGAAAGTATTAACAACTTTACAGGGAGATGCTGTTACTGAAATGGTAACGGCAAGTCAGTCTACTAGTCAACAGTCATCTTTGCATTCCGTGGTAATTTCACTTTGTATTTATCAAGTTTTGCTCTAGATTTGGCTTTATTCAGGGAAGCTTACCTGCATGTTTACATATGATGGCTGTGAAGCTAGGCGTGCTCTTTCAGAGTTCTGCTGGGCAGCTGCTGCTCGCTCTGCTGCCCGTTCACTTCCAGGAGCCTTTTTATCAGCCATGGGACTTTCAGAAGCGCTTAACTCTGCATCTGAGAGCAGCCTCTCTGCAGTACTGGGGGAGCAAAGTCAGTGTTAACTCCAGCTTTCTTTCTCTTAAAGCAGTAAACATTCAATGCCATTTTGAAAATCAAGCTCTATCTTGAAAAGTTTGGCAGCAAAATTCAAGAAATGCCAGTACACAAACATCTCAGTGTTTTTAGCAATATTTCCAAAGCCTCAGCTTTCCCTTTACCTGTTTCTCCACCAGTGAAACAAAGTGTGTATTGCTGCTTCCTATATTACCAAGGCATACAGATATAGATTTGAGCTGTCAGGTACATGGAATTACCACAAGCAATCCCTACAAAATGATTTCATACTGTTTAGCTTTGCTTAGGCCAACAGGTCAGCAGTTCAACCCAGACTGAAGTAGCAGGATAAAGAGAAATGCATAATGGGGACTAAGAAAGTTAACATGGGTTCTTAAGGCTTTTAAAGCTTCAGTAACTGCAGTACTACATGCCAAAGTACATCTTAATGTAATCTTTTCTTTCAACATAAAAAAAAAAAAAATATCAGCCACATTTTATGCCTACTCTACAACTACAGTATAAGCTCTTAGTTCAAAGCAAAGTGATCATGTTTTGATGATGTACAGTAACCCAGAAACATGCTCTAAGGAAACTTTAAGCTCTATAGCCTCAACAAAAAGAGCAAGACATACAAACAACTGACTGACACATAAACAACTGAGTCTGGTTAGCAGGAATCCTTGGATTTCTAAACCATGACAGCAGAATTAATGAGTTAGATATCACAGTTTTAACAGTGTAGAAGAGGTAAGAGAAAATATGCATCTCAAATGAGTGATGATAAACAGTTCCCAAAAAGAATAATGAAAACACTGCTTAAAGTAGATCAGAGAAAACATTGCATTGAGCTCAAAACCTGTGTTGCCAAAACATATTATGACTCAAAAGAGCCTTTCCCAATGCTGGCTAGTTAAAAAAAATCCAAAACAAACAAGCAAAAATCATTGAGACAAGCTTTTGAGAACATTCTGTTATGTCCCGAATATCATTTTTCTAAGAAGAAAACAGCCTCAGGTACACACAAAAGGGAAAAGGCTGTCAGTCAAGAATTGCTCTTAAAGCAATCAATAAGAAGAGTGCAAAAATGTCTCCTTTAGAAACAGGTAATGAAAGAGCATCTGAAAAAATATCTCCACTCTTTTATGGAAGAGGAAAGGCATTTTTTTTTTTTAAATCAAAGAAAAAATACAAAAAGCATTAAAAATTTGCAATTATCAGACAAACTGCCTAATATGATTAACAATCAAGCCCAATTTAAATCAGTTCTTTATCTTATGTCAGAACCACCCCTTCTACCTACAAAAAGGTGTTGAGTATATTTGAATGACAAAAGGTCTGTTATTTGTATATTTAACTTACTGTAAGTGAGAGTTTTTGGTGCCTTGCAGTAACTCAACCGTTTGTCTCTTAGCACAAGCCTGTTTGGAAGAGCTCATCATCTGCTTCAGATCACTGGTATTTGCTGAATGAGATGGACTTCTTGGCATGCCCACTTCTACAAAAGCATCATTGCAACCTACAAGACCAATAAAGAGAACAGTTAAACAAAAATCTTCTTATGTTCTAGTGAACTTGCTGAAGGAATGACAACAAAAGAATAAAACCTACTCTTTCTCTTTATAGAATTATTGTAGTCATTAGGCATAACAACTTGGTCAAGGTTAGGTCATTAGAAATCTAAGTTCAGATGCATAAAAAAGGTGAAAGTGTTCTTAAATACAGCAGACACACTAAGTATTTTCCTTTTCTGAAGATTGGCAATTATAAGTGACTAAGTATTTTGAACAAATCTGATTTCATATCCAGTTTTAATAAACTGCGCCAGGTGCTCAGACAACTTTTGATGGAATAAAAGCTCCCCACTTATTCCAGTATGTTTTTACAAGTGTTTGTCACCTTAACTGGGAAATGTGCCTTTTATTCAAATCAACATTTCAAATAACCACAATTCTTAATAAAAGAGCTTCTCCTTGTTGAACAGTATTTGAAGGCAACAAGGCCTTTTGCTCAAGTTTGAAGGGGAGCTTGCTTTCCCTTGCTCCAAGAATGACAGAGACAATTTATTAGTTCCTTTAGCTTCTAAAATGCAACATAACTGAAATGCTGTTATAAAACATGCAAATATATTCCATCTGCCAGTGTCATCCAAGTTTGATCTACACAATTTTTTGCATAACCTTTTCAAAGGCATTCTTTCCTTTCATTAAAAATAATAGAAATAAATAGTTACAACATTATTTGAATCAATAGAGACTGCTTTTAGCAATGAAGTTAAGCTGCTGTAAAACATTAAAGTTTTTAAAGATTATCTCTCTCTCTGCTCTTAGGGAATTACAAAAAAAAAGCCAACAAACAAATGCTACAGGTGCAGTTACATTAATTTAAGGTGTTTCTATTAACAGTACAGCTCAGCTACTACAACTTCTGTTTACTTCTTTGACAACAAATCTGGGAGATCCAGTGATATTTTTCTTCAACATGGCTGCGAAACCAATGTACAAGCAATATATTTACATTTGTTTCATGAACTGTACGTAGACTCCAGAAACACAAAGAATAAAATGTCAAAATCTTACCTTCTGCACTATTTGACTTGGAAGCTACTTGTTCTGAGGCACCATGAGTACTTTTTTGTCTTACCGGATCACTGTGGTTTGCGCTCAACACATTCTCTCCTAGCGATGTGGCAGAGAGTGCAGCATACTTGATATTTGAGGTCTGAAACGATTGTCAAAAATTATGAACATGATTGTTTTGCTTAAGGAAATATTGAAAGAATTTCCCTTTTCTAACTGAGCAGAAAAAGAAGAAATTCATTCCCAACAGAGGAGAACAGTATGTTTGAATGTTCCATTTGTCCATCTTTAAGTCCTATTCTGACAACAGAACTGTTTATTTCTAAAATTAGCAGGTTTAAGAATCTACCAATATACCTGATTTTCTCTGAGATTTTCGTACTAGAGTACTAACAAACAAATCTGGTTCTTCAGAGATAATGTCACTTACCTTTACATGACCATTTAAAGAAGGTGAGCCTTTTTTACTCTCTGATTGCATGCCATTAACATGGACTTCAATAGGAGTCAAGCCTGGTGGTGGAGATGGAGTATTTTGGCTATAATTAGGTACTCCAGACAACAGAATACTCGTTAAGGTTGCTTGGGCAGTGGATGGTATCATTAGGTGTGGAACAGCAGAAAAACCTGTAACAAAATTTGGTCATGTTCTGATTAAGTTTCTCATTTAACTTTCTCAGGCATTATTGGGCTTTATATAAAATATCTATACGTAGCCTTGATGCAACACTAAACAAGTTTCCATTAGAACTGCTAAAACCATAATGCTTTATCTACCCATTACTTTGTAGGTTAAGTTTTCTATATTATATAAGAGGAAAGCATTGCATGTCACAGCATGTTGTACGTTTATATTATCTTGTAACTTAAATATAAATATTTATTCATCTGTTTTAAGATAAATCTTGGAATTATTATAGTACTAAAGAATGAATGATTCCAAACTTTTCAGCTGTCATTCTAATGACTTAGTGTTGACCAGTGCCTTTAATTCACATTTAACATCTACCAACCTGTGGTACTTGTGTTAGCAAGAGATGTTGCCCATAATGTGGGACTAGGTGTGCCTGAACTTGGACTTTGCAAGGGACTCACAGAGCTATTAAGGGCATTCAACAGAGAGTTCGGAGCAGTTGATGTGTTGACTGACAGGGCTGTTGGACCTAGAAGTCCTGCAAAAAAATGTGGAAATCAAAGTTTAGCTAAAACTTAACATATTTCACAAAAGTACCAATTAAAACCAAACAAAACCCCACTAAATTGCACCAGCATGTATTTACAAACAAATTTTAACATTAAACCTGCTGTTAACTTGGTGCACAAAGAACATTAAGAATTAGGAATTACATATCCAAGAAGAACTGGAACATCTTTTATGTCCTTCTACTGGACTCTTAAGTATTTTCATAACAGAGTCTGCATCAGCTGCTTCTCATCTTCACCATCTCTTTGTAACCCCTCTATTTCTTCTGTGAATTTATTTCAGAAGAAGCATCAGAGAAAAGAAAGCAACTGCACTACAGAACCTTACTTTTATTTCAGACAATAATCTTTTTCTCAGAAGCTCATATGAATGAAACAGTACTTCCATACTAAGAACTATTGAATTCCTTTTTGCATCTTCAAAAATGACCACAAATCTCAAACACATTCCTTATTCCCAAAGCACTTTTTCAAACCAGCTCTTCATGTAGGAGCATTCACAAGGCAGTTCAGCACCCATACTTTGAAGAGGTTAAAAAACCAACTCCAAAGTGCAGGCATGACAAGATCATTCACAAAAGCAGCATTAAAAACCACAGTCAAATGGCACAAACGCTTGCCCCGTGTGACTCCCAAGAACGCACGTGACATGGAATTATGCAGCACTCCTGGATGGCAGGTCACAAAGGAGCACAGTGGTTACATGAGAACTCTGAGTTACATGAGAACCAGTGTCAAGATTTGTGACTAAGTTCTTCTGGGACTGCTTGGTTCTCTATACATTTCTGGCAATAGGGTACTTCCAGAGCTCAACATTGAAAGTCTAATTCCAAGTCTGGACTATATATTTGTTCTATAAAATTATATTAAGATAGAAAGCTTACACATTTCTGTCCTAATTTTCATACTGATAAGTAAGGTCCATACTACTGGCATGTACATCTTCCAATTACAGCAAGATACTGCCAGAACTGAAATACGCGCTAGCCATGTTAACTTTCATAGTACTGTTAACAGGCTTAAGTACCTACCCAAATTCAGGACAGTCTAAGATATCACAATATTAACAAAGACATGTATTTAATTTGAAAATTATGCTTCCCAAAGTTGTAAAAGCAACATCCTACTCCAACTGTACTTTCCTCTCACTTTCAGCTGAGCTCTTTACAAGCTTTTACAGGATTTTCCAGAGATGAGTCACACACCTGATGACAAAAGTCTTGGAGGAAGTTTCATAGCAACAAGCCCTTGAAAGGCCAGATGCTTTTGGAATTCTCCAATGCTTTAACATGATACCTTATGCAAAACACACATCTGGTCCTTCTTTCTAGTACAACTGATCTGAATTTCAAACAAGATAAATATATATATATATATATATATATAGAGAGAGAGAGAGAGAGAGAGAGAGAGAAAGAGAGAGAGACACTATAATGCATACCAAGCCCAGTGAGTCCTAGTCCTGCTGAGGACAAGATATCCAAGCCAGGACAAGACAGACCAACAGGGCACGAGACAGAGGGATTTGATGCTACGGTGACTCCACTACTTTCCAGTCCCAAGAGACATTTCCGTGCCTCATACATATTTAAGGCATTTCGTTCAACACTTTTTACAATCACAGACTGTAGGGAAAGAAAAGAAACCAAACAAACAACAAAACAACAAAAAATTAAAACCAATGAGTAACAACTACATGACATGGATCTGCAACACACAACTCTCCTTTGTACTCCCTTCATGGCTATTGGTAATATAGCAGTATGAGACAGTAAGAGATAATGTCGATCAGTTAGCTTTGATAGTTGGTTTAAGGATTTTGTATGCACCTGATTGAGAATGAAGAAAGACCTTTCTGTGTAAGAAAAGTAATTACTGCACCTTGGTGCTATCTATTATACTAAACTGTAAATGCACCAAGATCTAGAGAAGTGAATCACCATTTAAAATCTTATCTTCTACCTGAAGTTCATAACTCAAAGTGGGCAAAAAGTTGTTCATATTAAATTCTGCTATGAAATTCATAGCTGAGAAAAAAAAAACCCTGCAAAATTAAATTAGAAAAAAAATTATTTCTTTCTTGTACACTGTCTACACGTTTCTTTGTATTGATTTCATATATCCTTACAGACAGAAGCTTACTTATTGAGAGAATGGAACAGTCATTTAATATTTTTAACTTTTTGTCTGTTACAGCATTACTTAAACCATTACATGGTTCTTTTCAATGTCTTGCATAGAAAAGAGTCAGACTTCTCAGTTATATTATTTTGGGTTTTTCTTTTGTTTTGGGCTTTTTGGGGCTTTGTTTTTTTGCGTGTGTTTAATTCTGACTGCTAAGGAACAGTGCAGTTACATGGGGAGCTGCAATTTAAGACTAATTTCTTTACAAGAGTAGTTCTAATCAGATACAGTTTGTCCCCTCATAATTTCTTTCTTTTATCAGTATATTCCATATAACAGCTAATATCTGTATTGTCAGATATTTAATGAAAGTCAAATTGCCATTAAGGAGAGCTGTTGTAGCATTTAAACTGGCATTTCAAGCAGAAAATATATACCTTTTCCAAGTTTATGATCCATTAAGGTAGGGAGGAGGATCACGTGTGTCAAACTCACCAGCTCTGAAAAGTTGACGTGAAAGCCTAAAAAAAATATATTAGCTTTTCACCAACCTTGCTTGGCTGCTTTGGCTTTGGCTTAATGCTTATGAAGACGTCTAACTGCTCCATTAGCTGTGTTATAAACTGTGGTTCTACTTCAATTTCTTCCTTCATATCAAACATAAGCACAAGTGGAAGGCAACCCTGAAAAGGTACAAAAAAAAAAATTAATTATCATAAAACTTGTAATCTGCCCATTTCCCATGAAAATACTATCAGTAAGGTGAAACAGGCTATAACACAATACATCATAATACAGTAAGTTCTGAAAAAGTATCAAAGGTGAAATTTTAAGTAGAGCCATTTCCTTGTATGCAAGAATACAGGTGTATATTTCTACTCTGTGACTCCTAACACACAGTTTGAGAGTATAAGGGCAAAACGATTTGTTAAGCATTTGACATTCCAACCAGTCTATACGCACGCTGCATTAGCTATTTATACAGACTCAGAGAGTCCACACATTTCAAATTCAGAAACCACTATTATCTATTAAATCTGAACAAAACAGCATCAGGAATTGATAGCAGGACTCTCATATACTCCAATGGCTCACTTTAAACTATGGGTGAGATAAGGAAACACAATTCTGAGAAAATATCTCTGTAAGTCAACATTGCTCAAATATTCCACTCTCTTCCCCAGTCCTAGATCAGCTAGATAAGTATTTTCCAGTGATACAGATGACATCTCTGAAATGCTTGAAATATTGAAACTATAAGTAATACAAAAGAGTCCCCCCCAAAAAAAAAACAAACAAACAAACAAACCCAAAAAACTCAACCAAAATAAAAACTAAAACTCATTGGTCACAGGATATCCGGAAATTAAGTTGCTACTTCTAATAAAACAACACAAATAGAGGGTACAGTCAGCAAATAATAAATCCTACTTTTTGTGATTTTAGAAACAATGAAGTAAACAATATTGTATATATTACAGGAAAAAAATGCAGTAAGATACATTCATGAAAGTGGTCTTGTTTAATCAGTTGCCTACTTTTGCTTCAGAATGAAAAGCAATAAATGGGAGTATTTATTCTTCAGATCACTAGTTCACTATTACATTTTAATAGGACTTTTCAACAGTACCACCTACAACTACACAGTACTTCCCAAATTTAAATATATTTAAGTTAAGGAAAATTAGAGCAAGGCACCTCCACAGAATCATAGAATGGTTTAGTTTGGAAGGGACCTGAAAGACCAACTTAAACAGGAGAGGTTTAGATTGGATATAAGGAAGAAATTCTTTCCTGTTAGGGTGGTAGGATGCTGGAATGGGTTGCCCAGGGAGGTTGTGAGTGCTCCATCCCTGGTAGTGTTCAAGGCCAGGTTGGATGAAGCCTTGGGTGACATGGTTTAGTGTGAGGTGTCCCTGTTTATGGCAGGGGGGTTGGAACTAGATGATCTTAAGGTCCTTTCCAACCCTAACTATTCTATGCTACTATGATCATCTGGTTCCCCCTGATATGGCAGGGACACCTTCTACTAGATCAGGTTGCCCCAAGCCCCATCCAACAAGAACATTTTCAACATGACTCCAAACTCCTTTTGCTTAAATAAGTATTTGGTTTTAAATCACTATGTAGTCTTTCTTCCTTTTACAACTTGCCCTCATCACTTCTGTGAGTACTGCCTTAATCACAACACTGAATATACTTCTGCAAGTAATATGCTGATGATTAGAAGCAGAGACTCGCAATTATTATCAGCAATAAGGGCTATTCACAGTTCGTGCATCACAGAATTCATAGCTTTCTCAATGAAATTAGTTACTGATCGATATTAGAATTTTCCATTTAGACATACTGCTAGGCAATTTTTGAAGACAGCACATCACTTGTCCTACTGTAAGGTATCTATGCACTGCATTGTATTCTCTGTTACCACTGTAAACACTGGCTCAGATTTAGTCTTTTATGAGAATTACAATCACAACAACTTAGAAGTTCAGAAAAAACATTCTCTTTCCTTGGTATTGATGTTCAGATGCTTCTAGACAGCTATTTCTAAGAGCTTTGCAGAGATGAAATCACCATTTTTAAACCCCCTCTCCAGTTCCATAGAACACTTGTGTTACCTAGCTGTGAAACAGCATCAGCTATTATTCTGACTGCATCAGAGGAGTTGGCAGGAGGCAATAACAATGGTGACCATGGTGAGAAGGGCAGTATATGTAGTCCCACCTTGCAGTAAATCACTCCAGAACACAAAAAAATCTCATTCCCCTGAACAATGCTCACGAATTAGACAGTGAAATTAACTTCAAAACCAGTTGACAATGGCTGCAGCATGCAGGTATTGGCATGGGTGGCATATCTTTTCTTTATCTGAAGCGGAAAAATACTGCTTTTTTACTAAGTTGAAAATTTAAAGTAAGTTCTTATCAGGTCAGTCACTTCCCTCAGGTTTTCAAATTTTTATGATTTAAAAATACATATTCCCTCATTTGCAAAATTTGCTTTTAATGCTTGTTTTACAGACAAAGCTGGAAAAAACAACAGCCTCCGGGCATGTAATGCCTGTAAGTTGAAACAGACAATCTCCTGGTCAGTACAGTTTAAGGATGATACAGTGGATGTGATGTGGGATACTGAGTTGTACTGATGTGTTTGGGATTAAATCAAGCTTCAACACTAAAATAAAACCCAGCCCTTGTATAAGTCTAAGTTTCTAGAGCAAAGGTTTACTTTGATGTTCATACGATAGCTTGTTTGCATTTCCTTCTACTTCATGACCCTCCAGAAAAATGCTATTTAAACCTCCCCAAGGAAATGCATAGAATAAGAGCCTCTCTTATCTTTTTCAGACAATAGTATTCTAGAAAATAATAATAATGAATATAACTGTATAAACACTATGCTTTTGTTTTCCACTCTTAGCAAAGCACAGTGCAATATAAAAGATATGGACATCTGGATTTTAATGGTATTGTGATTTATCCTGATACCAGCTTTGAATTAGATTTGAGTCCAATCCTCTCACCTGTTTTTTTGAAATATCCATATATATAAAAATCCATGTACAAACATTAGTACTATAACAACGCCTAAAGGCTCTTGTGAAGCCTAATGACCAATAGAAAAAAAATCTGTACTTAATAACATTTATCACCAGAGTTACTTTTATAACTGGTCTTGTAATATTGAGACTATGGTATTAGTAAGAATCTAAGACAACAGAATGAGTAATTATTTACTATGGTTCCCCAGTTTCCTTGAAAACTCACCTACATAGGAACTAAGAAATTCCTGCTACTTCCTCCTGAAAGAAACCTATTTATCTGACAAACATGGAAAGGCAGGTTGGCAACACAAAGTAAACAACCCAATACCAAACAACAAAACCCTCCAAAAATCTGCCTTTCACTCAGAAGCATACTGTTATTGTAGATGTGAATTAGTTATGTTGTATTTATTTTACCAAGGTCGTTTTCAAATCGTGACACTAGAGATTAGAAATATTTTAGCTAACCACAAATATTCACAAGTCACTGACAAAAATAGGGAACTCTGCTGAATCAGCTTTTTACAATGTGAGTAGTGATGCTTCCTCTCTAAGCATCTAACTTACATTTGACCCATAAATAACTGCAGAATGGGCATATTTGCTATAATCTGGCATTTTTTTCAAGCAAGTTTCACTGAAAGCATTTACCATGAGATATTGCCTAGCAAGACAGACAGATTCAATTGTGCCCTGGAGGTAGACAGTGGATTTCTTCTGTGGGTTACTAGGGTCAGGGAAGTGGATCTGAGCACCAGTCCTCTGCATGATATGTTTGATGTTACTGCCATTTCGACCCATCATAAAGAGATGATGCTGTGCTGCAATGTCTAGTTGTGTGCTCACAGGGATTGCAGAGGCCAGGCTCCCAGCTAGGTGTTCTAAAAGCATGGCTGTTCCTTCCTGTGGGGGAAATGCATGAAAGTGGTGAAACAATGCTCACAGGCATACAAACCCACATTACAGAATGTTTCCACATTTCTCCTACATTCCACATTAAAAAAAAAAACAAACCACCAAAAAACTGTTTTGTTTAAGAACCTAATTGATTGTTCAAGGTAACAGATGGACTAAACTTTACCTGCTATTCTTATTTCATGACCAAATGCAGCATTTAATTACCATTGTAAGCAATAAGACAACATCAAATGGTTTGATCCCAACAAACCTTTTGTGCCCACATACAGCAATAAGAAAGGAGACTGAAATTTGGGTAGACATACTTGCAAAACATGTCTTTTAATTTTAGCCCAAGATGTTCTTACTGGCTTGAGATACACCCATCCAAAACTATCAATCTGTCAGACTGCCAAAGAAAATTTCTTACTTTAATAAGGTAAATAGGCTCATGGCAGTTCCTTTCCTCAACTGTTAAATTTATATCTCCCAATCCTGGTTTCACAAGACAAGTTTTATTGAATGTTAGGGCAATTTTCAAAGTTATATACTTGAGTGCACATTGCGAAGATCAAAGCATGAGGAATTCATGGGTTGGGTGGGCTTTTTTGTGGTACTTTATTTTTGTTGTTATTTTTATTTGTTTGGTTTTCACTTTTTTTATTAAAAGATGGGTAAGACCCATCTTTTGGGTCAATTTTGCATGACCTGAACAGGTGGGCAAGAGATGAAAAACAGACTGAAAGTTTAGCACAAATAATGCTAAATCCTAAACTTGAAACTATTTTCTATGCATTTTTAGACCTCACCTACACCAGTTATTTTTAAAAAAACAAAAAACCCAACCCCCAAACCCTTAGGCTTCCAAAGTGACCATACAATAACATGTACTGATGAAGCAGGATATAAGATCAATATAGTTCCTAAGTATATAAGGTATGGATCTGTTTATGACATGCAGAAACCTACTTAAGACGACACATTACCTTCACAGCACTAGTGTTGTTCTGTGACCCTCTGACAATGACTGTAGCACCATACATTCGAGAGCGTTGTTTAAAGGAAACTGAAATATTATATGTCTGACATATATGCTGAATTGTGGGAGAATTAGGATCTGGGATTGGTTGGAGAATTCCAGCAATAGGCAATTCAAACATGAGTACCAATGGAAGCAGCTCCTACAACAACAATGAGAAGCAAATATTGAAAACCAAGTCATACTCACTAAAACTACAACAATTTTATTACTGAATTATAGTGTAAGTGATGATTACTCTGACATGACACTTCTTCTGTTCAGGGTTCATTAATAAAAATATTATCATGTCTTGAGTTGGAAAAAAGTCACCAATTCTTACAGGGAAGAGAGTTTTTTGACTTGTACAGGCTTTTCTCCTTTACAGGTTGGGTTTCCTGTGTTCCCCTTCACCCATGCTGAAGTCAACTACAAAGCTACAATAAACATCACATCAGCTTTGATATCTGTCAAGACCAAGGTTTTGCAAGTGACGTACCTGACTACAACAACTGCAAGTTTCAATAATTAGATTTACAATTATCCATGGCAGAATACACATACATGTCAAAACTAGAAGGTAAAGATTAAAAGTGCTGCAAGTGGAGAATGGAACTAAATTCCACCAAATTATTTACACAAATTATACATAAAAATGGTTAAATTAAAAAAGGCAGTAACTGCCTTTTTCAAGTCATAAATCCACAGAGAATGCCTGAGTGTCTACAGGCCATCTGTGGAGGCTAAATTAAAATGTAATTTTAAACACTGTATGGGATGCTTTATTATATCTTGTTTACAGTGTAGACTTTGTGTTCAAGGTCCACCTTGAGCTAGTTAAGTTTGGCCAGTATGCAAATCACTGCTTTCACAACATACAGATACTCACATGTTACCCTATTACTGCTGTCATAAGACAGAGACAGAAAACCCTAGGGTTCTCAAAACTATGGTTTTTTAGGTGTTTTCAAGGGAACACTATACTGAGATAGACTATTACCCGAATTCTAACTCTTGCAGACTCCACTCCAGCTGGCTGTCCTGCAATAGACACCTGGAAGAGCAAGAATATAGAAAATATAGCATCACATTTTCAAATGAGGCATTGAAAATGTGTTTTCTTAAAAAATAAAAAGATTAAAGAAAAAAATCAACACTTATTTTACACCCACTGGCATCTTAAGTGTTCTCTAAAGAGTAGTTGAAAACCAAAATCAGTTTAAAAAGTAATCAATTAATATTATAGCATATTAGGTTACATAGGCTTAAATAACTAAAAAAAAAAAAAAAAAAAAAAAAAAAAAAAAAAAAAAAAAAAAAAAAAAAAAAAAAAAAAAAAAAAAAAAAAAAAAAAAAAAAAAAAAAAAAAAAAAAAAAAAAAAAAAAAAAAAAAAAAAAAAAAAAGATATGGCCAACAAAGCATTAGCTTGGATCAAATCAAGAATTATTACTGTGTATACATGTGCTCAGTGCTAATATTCAACAATAGGTTTTCTTGAATGTTTTGAAATTGCAGGATTTTGCTCAGCACCCACTCAGATGAACAAGAGGAAATTCTAAATACAGTGATGAAAGACTTGAGCATCCCAGTAGTATCAGCATTATAAAAAAGAATGTAAAATCCTGGTATAATGGCTTATTCCAAGAAAGTTGAAGTCTTGCAATAGGGCATCCAATTTTCCTGACTATCCACCAAGATTAGTTTTTCAACAAAGTTACATCATAAGCCAAAAGCACCAAATTAATCAATATTCTAAATAAGTCAGGTGTTGAATGGCAAAACATTTGCAAACCAGTGATTTTCATACCACTTCCCTACCATTTGCACTAAGTTGCTGACTTCCATAAGCTCAAAATAATGTTAATTTAAAAAAATTAAAATGATTCATGAGCCTTTGCTAATTGTTCCCATCTGTTTTTAGAGATTTGCTCACTTGGAAGTCCCATGCTTTCCGCAGAGTGTAAATACCAAAAATCCATTTCCCTGACAAAAAGCCTAATTTGATGAAAGTAGTAGTACTTAGAGATGGGTTTTTTTTATATACTTTCAGGAATTACAGTATAAATGAGTTAAATAGTAAACAATACTTACTTGGTTGCTTTTCTCTGCTTGATTATTCCTATTTGAGTCTGGAAAATGGATATGGCATCCTGTTTCCTCCATCACCTTTTTAATATTATTGCCACATTTACCTATCACATGAGAATGTTCTGTATGTGAAACATCCATCTTCAAGGTTACCCGATTGCTCTGGAAATCAAGTACCCATGATTAGATTTGTTCACAGCAGAACCTGAGTATTTTAGAGTAATGCAACTTTAAGGATAACGTTCAAAATCATATCTCCAAAGTATTTTTTGCTGTGGCTTAGCTTCTACTCAAGTAAGATGTTTTTAATATAGATCTTAGTCAGATGCTAAACCATTCACATCTTCTTTCCAGTGAGAACAAAATATATATTTTTTAAAAAAAAACAAAACAAAACAAAACTAAGGCTTTTAAAACATATACTGGCTTTTATCAGCTGGGGTTTACATGTCCTTTGGCAATCCATTCTAATTTTTTTTTAGTTCTATATTCTTTCAATTGCAATCACACACCTGTGTCTGATCTATCACAGGATCATATGATGCAGTCTGGCAAATGAAAGCCATAGGACCTAAAATAACAGGGTTTTCTCCTCCTTAAACATACCAGATTCTACCAGTACATCACTTTTTAAAATACACAAACATTGCCAACAGCTGTTATTAGAAACCGTATTGTTAACAGTCCATAATAACGTTGTTAATAGGTGTTAAAAAAAATATGGTGATTATCACTGGAGAGTTCCTTTTGGCAATCTGTTCAGAGAAACAAAAAGTTGGCATGCAACTATGCAGAAGCCATACACACTGCCCCAAAAGTCTTGTTATTCGATTAAAAGAAAATCTGATGAATATATGAACCCCCTGAACAAAATCTAGATGTTTTAGAAATTCTGGTCCTAATGTTTCAGAGGATAAAAATGCAGTAACAGTTAGAAACAGAATTGCATAAATGCTCCTGAAATTGAACTTCAAACAGAAACAAATTTTTAGGTTTGCTGAAGTTGCTGTATTATCTACTGTTTGCAGTTAAACTGTATTTCAGATTTTGGAGTAAGCCCCCCAATCCAGTGATGAAATTGTGCATGCTTTTAGTCATAGGGCTGGAAATATAATTTCCATATAGTTCAGATCTGGAAAAATGCATTAAGCAAGTATTCTGTTGTAGCATGTTTAAATATGCGTGCATACATCAAATGTCAACATCCAGGAAGAATATATTGGAGACTTAGTTTCAGAACATCCATAAGGAGATCAATGTTATCATAAAACAGGGGGATAAGACGTCATTCTAAAGAAGTTCTTTCTTACTTTTGTGTCCAAGACAGACATGATTTTCTCTTTAGCTTCTTTCACATTTTCCTTTTTTCCAGAGACTTTAATATGAGGATCTATAAAAGACAGACATGTAAAGAAAATAAAGAAAAATATCTAAAAATCTTCCTAATTGCTTAAATAACTTTGAATGCATTATTTATAGCTCAGTGATAAACTGCACCACCAATCTTTGGGATTCAGCACCAAACGTATTATTCCATCCCTTCAGCCCCACGATTAGGATTACCAGATGAGTTTATCAAAAATGATAACCAACTTAAAATAAAAAGAAATCAAATGTTAAATGCACATCATAGTACTATAAATGTTCTCTGCAATGAAATGATGTACCTAAGCTATCATGTCTTCCAAACAAATATTAACAGAGAACAACTGAAAGCTTTTCGATGGCCTCACTCAAGATTAACAAAAACAATGTCTATGAAAAAAATGCAAACTCAAATCCATCCTCATCATCATTTCATTATATTTAGCCTCTGGAACCTCACAGTTTTAATCTCACAACAAAGGTGGCTCCACCAGAAGTTTTCTGATTGAAGTTACTAAATCAAATTTAAATGACACTTTAATAAATCAAATTTCTGAATTGTCAGGTTCATAAATTAAGATTTGCTACTAAGCTATAGACCAGGAGGAACACCGGCTGATAGCAGTTTTTGCACAGCCAGCTCCAAAATATGGATTCTACAACGTATTTCAGTTTACATTGCAATTTTCAGACCACTGTCCTTAAACAGTAGGTGGTAGTGTGCTGAGCTATCAGGTACAGTTCTGCATCCTGGAATATATACCTGGTTAGATAGTATAGAACTGACTCTGAAACTAGATCAAGTATCAATTACTCTAAAAAGTGTGAAAACTACACGAGATAGTTTAGCAGCACCATCTGGTGTCCAGAAGCATAAAGCACCACAATGCAAAATTACTGTCAAAACATTAGATATAGGTTCAATTAAAGCAAACAAAAAAATATTTAAGTATTAGACTCAAGGGTATGATTTTGCAGGTAAGGCCACTTTCTTTTCCCCAGTTCTTGAGTTCTCTGCCCTTTTTCAGTGGAACAGTGCTTTTTCACCTGTCGTGGGATGAACTGCTCTCAAAAAAACCCATAAAATTCTAAAACCTATTCCGGCTAATGAACTCATTTAATTCATTATGCTAGGCAGATACATACATGGCAGGGTATGTGAAAATAATATACTCTCAATACCTGTAACACAATGTATCTGCCTTTCCCATCATCTCAATGATTGAAAAAAATCACTGAACTACTAAAGGAATGCCAAAACATACAGCTTTAAATTGTAAACCTGTTGCATTCAATTGAAAATCGAAACTGTTTAAGCCATGTCTGGGTATTCTTTTTGTTCCAACAAGAAAAAGAATCTCTAGTCTTTACCGCTGGGAAGTTCTGAGCACATTAGGCTGAAGATACAGAAACACTGAAAGGACACAGGATTTGCTGCCAAGTTTTATAAAAGTCAAGAAAAATGCAGCAATTTTGAGTTCTGAGAAACATATATTTCATTTGAAAAAACTGCACAACTGTAGTTGCAAACCCATGGTATGCACACTGAACCTACAGAAGCTCCAAAAATCTGCTGCTTCAGCATTTACACAATGTAGCAAAGTAAAAAAGAAAACAAAAAAAAAAAAGCCCAAAATCAACAACAACAACCACCCAATTCCAAAACAAAATAGCCTTAAGGGCAATCATTTTCTTTTTTAAGTTGACAGTGAGCATGTGGTTCTAATATGTTTAAGCTGTGAATGATTTTTGAAGTGGATGTCACAGGCAGAAATTCCCAGAAGCAGATTCTAGCACACTATGTATGCCCCAAGCACTTTTTAGAAGCAACCAGGAAAAACGCAGAATCCAACCACCACCACTTTGGGGTTGATTTTTCACATATTTGTGAACATTTTATATTTTAATACACATTTGGTTAAAAGTATGAAAAATATCTGAAATTAAGCCTGTCATCTTCTTAGTACCAAAGATGATGATCACCATTCTGTAATACTATTTGTTTAGCCATGGATGAAAAGACATTTTAGAATACTTATTTTGTCTATTTCTCATCTCAGCAGGATTCCTTTTTTTGCTGATACTGACAGCTTCAGCAAAAAACCCTCCATATTTCTACATTTAACATTTCTTCTTTTTGGAGGAAAAAAGCTCAAAACAAAAGTAAAGCAGCAGCCACTATGTAAAAAAGAATCCACTGATGCCAGTGACAATTCTGAAATATACTACAAAATCTTTCAAAATTGGTCTAAAGTACCCTCTCTTTACTTGGTAACTTCTCAATGACACAGTGGTTGGTACTGGATATGAGCCAGTTCATTTATAAGTTAAGCACTCTTCTTTTGATACTTGCTCATTCTTCAAGGAAACAAAATCTAGATGTGACATCTGCTCAGACTTCTGCATGAGAAGAATTACTTGCAACTAACAGATACTGAATTCTTTGAACTGGCTTTGCAGGGGTTGAAAGTGCACTGAAATTATGTAGGGTCTGCAGGAAAACCAACAGTACCTAAATAATACTAAAACATTGAATAAATAGATCACTTTAGGAATTCATTAAAAATATATAGAGACAATTAGATTGCATAACTGATTTTCTGTACATTACAGACCTTTAAATTTCTTTAAATATACCTCTCTGTGGAATCAATTAGTTTGCTTGCATAGTTTCCTCTAGAAAGTATGGAAAAGCAGGGAACTGTCTGCTCTAATGGTTCCTCCATTTCAGCCTCCCAGATACGTGCCTGCCTTCTGACACTTCGGTTCGCTGGCTCTTGTTCTACCTTTTTTTCCCCTCCCTAAGATTAAATATCCCCTAGTTTCAATAGTGTCTTCCAGTGAAGGTCTGGTAAGATACACTTATCAAATCACCTATCATTATATAAGCTCTCTTTTTGACCACAACCCTAAACACTCTCCCATTGGACCAATCATTAAGAAATATGAGCTAGAGAAGCTGCCTGGTTTTTGTTTGTTTGGTTTTTGGTTGGTTTTTTTTTTTTTTCCCCTGGCCAAGTTAGTTATTTTCAAAGTACAGGACTCTCTGTTTCTGTTTTTAAAACACTACACCACATGCACATTTACCAGGAAAGGAAAGTTTCTCCCAAGCTTCTTGCAAACCCAGTGCAGAACAGGCTGCATTTGACCTCAAACAACTGTCTGTTAAATACAGAAAATCTATTACTAATGGAATCAGCATTTACCTTCAGTTTCAGCTTTCTGGTTATAAACTGAAGTATTTTGCGGAAAAGTCTGAAACTGGGCAGTATCTGAAAACTGGTTTTAGAATTCCTACCTGAAAATTGGTTTTAGAATTCCTACCCAAGTAGGGATGAAACAAACATGTAAGGTCTTTGAGCATCAATACACAGGAGTAATTAAAAGAGTTGACCTAGCTGTTGCCATCAATAAGGAGCCAAATACATTCAAAATTATTCCAGATAATTTATTACTTCTTGGAACCACAAAATTAGGGTGTTCAGTACTTGCATATGACAAGTGATATGTGTTTGCTGTTGTGTTTAGATTAGATGGGGCTGAACATAAAACGTCTCCCTGCCACCTATTTTACAGGTGAAACTATTTGTCCCATGGATTAACAGCTATACTTTTTTTTTTTTTTTTGATTTAGAAATGAGAAATACCACCTTGCCTCAGTATTAAGACAAAAATATTTGTTGGACAAAGCTCTACATATATTTGAAACACCCACAGAATGCAATTGTTGCATTCTCAATGAAGTCCAAAACAAGATAAATGGCACTATTAAAAGTATGACGAAGACTGTCAGACTTAAAGGTATAGCAGGTGTAATGTATGTATAGTACTGGCAGTACAGATAAGCATAAAGTGCCTAAGGAACACTGGGTTTGGTATCTATTTTTACCATGGGTTGGAGGGAAAATCCCATTTCCCTGCCCACCCTTCCTCCTCTCCCCTCCCCCTTTTTTATTTTTAAGGTTTTGAATACAGCCAGAAATACACTTTAAATAAAACTAGAGCTACAGCAACACACAGATGCCTACCATGAATGAAGAATTAAGACACCAAAGCTTTATAAACTATTTATAAACACAGAACAAAGGCTTCAGAAGAGGTCTGTGTGCTAAAAGCATATAAGGCCCTAGTGCTTTAAACAGAAGTGTAGTATCAGAAACTGGAAAAGATTTTGATTCATAAGAAACAACATGATTAGTGTCTTGCAAAATATAAAACCGATGCCATTGCACATTAACCTATCTTCTAATGACTTTTGATGGGAAGTGTCATTTTCCCTAAGAATGGAAAAGATAAAACTAATTTTAACAGATCTCACCCCCCTTCTCAAGAATAGGGGAATATTTACATAAAATAGAAAACTCAAGTTTCACAACAGAAAATGCTGGAGATTTTTCTCAACAGTCTTCATTTGGCAGACTCCCGACTTCAAGTGGTCTTGTATTGCTCCTATCCTCAAATTCCTCACTCTGCGCTTTGGCAGAGTTTCCACCTCCTCTGTCTCTGTCCACAGCTATACAAGCAAGCCTCCAGCTTTTTTGCTACTATTGTGTGCAAAATTTCAGTAAACAAAGCAAAACTCCTCCAAGCAAAGACATGTTTGTGCCAGTGCAAATGCACTGACACTGATTTTTGCCAGGCAAAAGGTATTTAAAATAATTAAATCATTTAACTGTGTAGGCCTCTCCTGCAATTCAGACATCACATTTAACATCTGGGCAAGCTCTTCAGACCACAGCTATGCATCTAGCTTGTTTACAGGATGAACAGACTTTACTTAAGTTACAGAAATAACAATATCCTAAAAATAGCTAGACAACTGGGCAACACCACAACAGATGACAGTCATTCTTAGTAAGAAGCTGATTAGGATCTGAATAGCCCATGAGTATTACTGAATTTGCACAGCTCAAATTAAAATAAAGACACAAACAGGCCTAACATTTTTAAGGACAAACTATGAAAATACTCACCCCCAAATTACTAGAAAAACCACACTAAAATTTATGAGAAGTTAAAATAAAAAGAGAAAGTCAAGAGAACACACTAAGTTCTCAAATAAAAATGTGAGTTCATTCATCCTACAACAAAATGAAACACAGGTCTATAAAACAAGTGAGTTAATCAAAAAAGGTCAAGGACTTCTTATTAACGTGAAAAATGGATAACTGAATTGAATCAATTTAGTATTTTTAAATAAATTAGGAAATACTACATGTACAGCTGTTACAGTGGATACTCACTGACCAAACTAGATTCATGATAGCCAAGATAGCCATGAAATAGGCTCAATTTGTTCACATGGAGAAGAAAAATTAAGGCTAAAAGCATGCAACGAATGCTCGCTATTGAAGGGATATGCAAAGTAACTCAACTGAATAAAAAAGGAGGTTTGTCACTCAGACACTTCTTACTGTTGGCTTACCAGTTTAAAGGACTTCTCACTTTCTCTCCAATGCAGCTCAGTGTACTTCCTTCACCTCCTGGTATCCAAACCACAGGAGAAAAAAAAAAGCTACTTGTGTATTAAAGCAGAATGCTGTGGGCCATTTACCATTGCTGACTCCTTGTGTATCCTCAGACATATTCAACACCATAGGTGGTGGTTTCAGCTTGTGGGCTTTTTTGTTGTTGTTTTTGTAGCTTAAATTAGACTGCAGCATCATCATCTCTGAATAAGATTTCAACTAGTCAACTTAGGCATGATCAAAAGCCTACACAAAGCATCACAAAACTCAACATGGGCTGCAAGCAATTAATGGTGTCTTCAGAGAAGACACATCCTGAGGCTCTGGGCATTCTAGGCGATTTGTTTGTTGTGGACAAATGGCTGATTACAAAACATCCTTGGGAAGAGCTAGAATCACTGCTTATATCTGCACACATACTTGAAAGACTGTCTTCTCAGAACTTTAGCTCAACTTTCCACTTTACTAGCATCTCACTTCAGACCATTTTTAGAATATTTTCTGTTCTATTCAGAATATGACATGGAGGCTGAGAAAGAGTAGATATATTTGTTGCACTGCTTCTGCCACAGCACCAGGGAAAGCAGTTTACATGTAATTCTGTTCTTTTTACATTTTTGTTGCTGTTACACAGTCGTCTGAGGAGCAGTAAATACAGGATCATCAAGGTTTGGGTTGGAAAAGACCTTAAAGACCATCTAGTTCCAAATCCTGTGCCATGGGCACGGACATCTCCCACTAGGTTAGGTTGATCCAAGCCCCATCCAGCCTGGCCTTGAACACTACTAGGGATGGAGCCACAGTTCCTCTAGTCAACCTCTGCTAGTGCCTCACCATCCTCACAGTGAAGATCTTCCCAATATCTAACCTAAATCTCCCATCTTTCAGTTTAAAGTTATTCCTGTTTGTCCCATCACTACATGCCCTTGAAAAAAGTCCCATTCCAGCTTTATTGTGGGCCCCCTTTAGGCACTGAAAGCTGCTCTAATGCCTCCCTGGAGCCTTCACTCTTCCAGGCTGTATAAGCCTAACTCTCTCAGTCTGTCTTCTTAGCAGAGGTGCCCGAGCCTTCTGATCTTCTTTGTGGTCCTCCTCTGGACTCACTGTGACAGGTCCACATACCTCTTGTATCTGGGGTCCCAGAGCTGTGTGCAGTAATTGAGGTTTCACAGGAGTAGAGGAGGAGATCACTTACCTTGACCTGTTGGTCACGCTTCTTTCAATGCAAGCCACTGTACTGTTGGCTTTCTGGGCTGCAAGTGCATGCTGCCAGGTCATGCTGAGATTCTCACCAATCAACACCCTCAAGCCCTTCTCATCAGGGCTGCTCTCACCCCTTCTCTGCCCAGCCTGGAGTTCAGCTTGGGCTTGCCCTGATCCATGAGAAGGACCTTGCACTTGACCTTGAATGTCATTAATTTCACATCACTTCTTCCCATTGCATCGACCCTATCACACAGGTTGGTGTCATCACCAAACTTACCGAGAGTGCACTCAATCCCACTGTCCATGTCGTTGACACATCAAAGCATTGCTTTTCAATTCTGCACTGTAGCAACTGCAGGACAGTGAAGCCTACAATCTCCTCTTTACTTCTTTGCACCATTTATAAAAACACGTGTAGATACATATACAGACACACACGGATATTCATGAAGCAGAGACTGGGTAAAACACCAACCTTACACGCATAAAACTGAAGAAATGCTGTTCCACATCTGGTAGAGCAAAGAATCTTCTTTCTCAAAGATTTCAGTGTGGTTCAAAAGAAAACTAAAAACTGTAACAGGCTACTTTCAGTAAAATGGGTATTTAAAGTGAAATATTTGTTCGGTGTAGCCTCACAAATGAAAAGAAATAAGATGACGTGTACTTGTACATCAAATCGTAGCTGAATCCCACATTTGGGTCTCTCAATAGCCTTGAAACATGCCAACAGAACAGTGAAAATTAACGTTCAGAATGCCCAGAATTAAGTGAAAATTAGACAGAAGCATCAGAGAAGCTTTAGAAAAAAAGATTACCTGTACAACTTATTAGTTTTGGAGAAGTAAGCTATTGATGACTGCATTTTGGACCCAGTAACAGAGGAAATGAAGTTGAAAAGACTTCTTGAATCATATGCAAAGAGGCAAGGCAAGGAAAAAGTAACAGAACATATGCAACTTGAACAGGAAAAAATAACCAGATTTGAAAGGAGAAGAGGAAGGCCAAGGTGGAGAAGAAGAAAACCTGAAAAGAAGAAACAAGAATTAATTAATTGTAGTCAGAGACTCCATTTTAGTTAAAAAATTTAAGTTTCTTACAACCACAATCAGCTTAAATTCCTTATTTTACTTTTTCTAAAGAAGGTCATTAGGGACACTATATAAGTGTATTCACACTAAAAGGTACATGTAATGCCGTAATTCTGCTACTTCTTGGGCAGTTGTTCTTCAGCCTTTAGCCTAAGCAACCACTCAATCCAAGGCAATCTCTCAGCAGGACACAAAGTCTGTTATGTCTTATTTTTTCAGCATGGAACTAATGAATTCACAGTTCATTACTTAAATGTCTGTTACCATTGTACCTCAAAGCACAAACACAGAACCACAATGTCTGGGAAAGAAAATATGAAATAAAGTGAAGAAAAAAGCTATAGTATTATAAGATCAATTCAGTAGAAGACTTACAACAACCCATAACTTTCCTGTAAATAATAATACAATCTTCATCACACACAGAGTCATACTCAAGGTTACAAGTTTCGATGCATAAGCCCCAAGGTAATTTTAGTTTCTTACACATTTGCAAAAAAATCACTGCAGCTGTGTTTTGCTAAATAAAAAACATCACATCTGACTCATGAGCCTACATGAGAGAAGGTTCATGCCTCAGGCTGAACCTTCTTCGCAAATTCTCCCACATCCAAATCCCACTAAACTTGCTTCATGCCTCCATGCTTCCTGACATTCTAATGTCTGATTGCTCAAACTGACTGCATTCCAGTATGTGAGCTGATTTTTATACAGCTATGGGAAAGTACATATTCTGCGGCTGGAACAGGAAGATGCAGCTAGTCTCTAGCAAAGACTACTGTATTAGGTACACCTGACTGAACAGGACAAAACTATCCTCGTGGTATGAAATGCAATGTTCTCAGAAAGATGAAAATAACTGGTTTCTGACAGGACATTACACCTGGTGACTAAAGCCAAAGACAGCTAGATATGGTAATTCTGGTTATGATTACAAGTACTCTATTACATTCTCTGCTTTAGTATCACACTTTTACAGAGGGAAATGGCCCTTTCCCTCTGTTTTCTTGAGATCTAACCATGTAGCAACAATTACATGAAGTACATAAAAATTATTCTTATTTCAAATTATAGCAAGGCATAGTCAGATCATGCATTGTGAGTCTGCCTTTCAGAAAGTACTTTTAAGCTTCCCACCCCAACCCAAATACAGGGGATACAAATGCACAACATTAAGCATATAATCAGATACAAAGTAAAGATCTTGAGTGCAATGAAGGCAGTGAGAAGATGCAACATCCCACAGAGAAGAAGATCATCCCAGAGAAGAGATCCTCATCAGCAAACAGCTTCTGCAAGAACAGATTACAGGCAGGTCTCAAGGAGCTGATATTGGAGGCAGAGCAATAAGCAGCTCAAAAGCTGGAACAGGAAGCTTGTGAGCCAACGCAAAACACAGACTGCTGCCTGTTGAGGTCAGAAGCCCAGCAGCAGCAACAGTTGCCACTGGAAAACAGTTTTGGGCAAACATTGAAAACACCAAGCATAAAAGCCCCATTAGGTGATTTACTATTTGCATTATAGTGAACTACTGTTAAAGACTGAGTGTAGAGCTCTAACAGAACACACATTAACGACAGTACTTATTTTTCCTTACTTTTAATAAAAATAAGATCTGAGTATTTAGAAAATCTATCAGCTTTTTGCTCATAAAATCTAGTGCATGATATCTGCATCAGCTACCTGTGTGGTGGTGGTGGTGGTACACAGAGCATGCAAACAAAAGACTCATAAGGGCACAATAAAGAGTTTTCTTCTACTACTGACAATCCTGTCTAAAGGTCCATAGTGTAACACTATGTTAATGGCTTATTAGTCTCTCATGAAAGAAAACTCAAGTAGAAGCAAATCACATTCACTGCCTGTTTTGTCTTTCCATGTACCTCATACAAATAACATTGACTACAATAGAAAGATACTAAGGAACAAAAGCATCTAAATCTTTTTTGAGACTATTAGAAGGCAGACATTTTCTGATACAGAAAGTTAGATCATTGTCACATACACAACATTTCTACATCTTGGGCTTGAAATATCAATACATATTTTAATGCTATGATAATAAGCATATGAAATTTGACTCTAAAATTGTTATGATTACTATAACCTAGTTTCTGCCATTCACTGAACAAGACTATTTCTTTTCATACTTTGTAAGAGCAAAAGTGCACAGTTGTTTGTTCGTTTTGTTTTTTTAAGCCAGCATGGCAATGTTATAGCTTTTTCCATGCATCACTGCTGTGTAAGCTGTAGTCAACAGGGTGCTAATAGGCAAATAAAGGAAGTAATATTCCATCTTCCTTCTAAGTCCATGTGTGATGCACCTAATAAAGAAAAGAATGACTCACATAGTGGTAATTATTTATGATGACTAAAAACTTGAAGATGCTTTTATACAGCATCTTGATTTTTATGCGAATTTTTGATGTGATGTGATGTCCAGTGATAGGACAAGCGGCAATGAGTGTAAACTGAAGCATAGGAGGCTCCATGTGAACATCAGGAAAAACTTCTTTACTGTGAGAGTGACAGAGCACTGGAACAGGTTGCCCAGGGGGGTTGTGGAGTCTCCTACGTTGGAGATATTCAAGGCCTGCCTGGACAAGTTCCTGTGTGACGTACTCCAGGTTACCCTGCTCTCACAGGGGGTTGGACTAGATGATCTTTTGAGGTCCTTTCCAACCGTTAGGATTCTGTGAATTACACATTTTAATAATATAATAATCTACCATTGCTTGGCTATTAGCATGTGGCACTGTAACACTTGTATATTTTACACTGAAATGTTCTTATTCACAGTTATTAAATGATTTTCTCCAGAGTGACAGGTACCTTGCAGCTCACCTGGGAAGTGAACTTCCTCTCCTAAAGATCAGTAACCTCCTTGAAGATTCCACTTTCCTTTTTAGTGAGGGGTTCAAAGCAAGTGAGCAAAACACTGCCCATACTGTTCCTCGCCAGGGAAACTGATTTGTGATAAGCTTAAAAACCACTTGATAGATGTCAAGTATTGGCTTTTAAAGAAAAAAAAAAACAAACCAAAAAACAAACCAAGCCAAATCCAAAAACCCCACAGCAAAATAAAGCATCCTTGAGCTGTTTCCAGATTTTCTCTGCATCAATTCTTTCCATCTGTCTCTCTCCAGTACTAGACCTACAGCAAATCTTACCTCTGAAAAATTGCCTCTTGAACATCTGTGCGATGCAAATTTCAGCACTCATCTTGATAAAATGGGGTTTTTCTGTATGCCCCAAACTTGAGTTTAAATAGAAGGATGTGAGTCTGAATGGAACACTACATCAGTCTCCAGGCTACATGTAAACACAGTATGGGAGACATTGCAAGGTGTCCATTAATGGACAGAAGCTCCTAAAAATCCAAATGCAATACATCAGCTAATTCCAGTTTTCACTGGAAAAAAACTTGTATTCACAAGTAATTTAAATTGCAATGATAAGAGTTTACTTTATTACATTCCAGGGCCCAAAATGTCAGTTTTTATTACAGTTACTGCCAAGCATGCTAACTGGATGTTGAGTCCCTTGCTAATTCCCTTCGTATTACAACTGCTTTTATATTTTGGCTCTTAACTATCTGCTCAAGTGTAAGTAAATCGCTGTTCTTTATGGAAAGCATGGCGAGCCCTAATCAAAAATACAAAAGCTCCAACCTTTGTTCCTACTCACAGGAATGAGCAGTTTCACTCTTCTGTAAATTTAAAGTACCACCTGCTGGCTTCCTTTGCTACCTAGACTTTGTTTCCTAGAATCATTTACGAATGTGACCACAGATATATTGAACCTTTCTCTGAGCCAATATAAATAAATGATTTTACATTTTTGTGTAGGGCTGGCATTCATTGCTGTATGCCCACACACACACTAAGCACAGAAGAATCTACAAGCTAACTACAAACAAGAGAAAACACTCAAGCAAATGTTACTTCCTTTAAAAACCTTCTCAGTTGTCACTTACACTGCACACAAAAAGGAAAGAATTGATCTGCCCAGTTTCTGAAATGGTAGCAGTCTGGAGTCTTGTACAAATAATTCCAGTAAATGAAGTATTTGCTGCTAGCTGCTGGCACACAGGATGCTGTGGATTTGTGCATGTCTAGCTGCTCAGATTGAACAGAATTAACATGAACTCCGGTGGCCAAGTTTCAATTGGCCTGGGACAGTCTCTTCTGTTCATTTACTTATTGCAAAACAGGGAGGAGACATCTATGCTTGAGTCAGCTCCTCCATCTAATGACAACGATTCTTTAAAAGTACACAATTACAAGTTTGGGGAATTTTTCTTCAGAGTATGAGAAACAGTATGCACTGACAGTTGCTCACTTACAGAGAAAGTTCAATAAAAGCCGATATAGCACATAATACAACAACTGCAATACACACTGTAATTAATCTGGCTTTCCAAACAGTAAACACAATGTCAGCAAGATACTTGCATTAGATCTTTAAGCCAATTATGTGTCGATTGCCTTAGCGACATGCTACAGAAGATACCTGCCATTTACATAAGTTGTGTTAAGATAAGCGATAGTTAAAAAATTGCAACAAGTAGTCTCTAGGTTAATTATGATGCTTAGCAGAGAGTACCTAAAGTGAATATGTGGGGAACTATTAAAACAACAAAGATTCTTTTCCTTGACATATTCACAAGTCAAACATCATAAACAAAGAATACAGCTCTTCCTGCTTTATCTCTCAACCAGTGGAGAGCAGCCACTCACAAAAGAGAGACTGGATATTTTAGACTGCTAAATACGCAAACGTCGGCCATCTTGGCAAAGCATACCAAAACTGGAGTAGAATATAGTGAAGTATGGAAAACTTGGGTGTTAGAAAGAATGGTGGCAGTGGCATTTGCTTTGAGAGGCTGAGAAACTAAAAGGAAGTCATCTTTGTTTCAAGTTCTATATTCAGCTTAAAGTAAAAGAAAAAACCCTGTGTTAAGTTTTGCTGTGGACAAACAAGATAGGACAGCTGAAAATCATCCCTACAGTTTAGCTGTCTAAATATTTATAAGTAAAGATACATTTTCCATAAAGTAAAAATAGATAATTCAATAATAAATTTATACCATATAACAAAAGTTGCCTTCAAACTCAGATTTTACTCTGACAAATTTCAACCAAAACTAAACAAATAATTATTGCTAATACTTGCTTTTGTTTACTGCTACTACTGGGCATGAGAGTCACTCCAAAAATTACCTCCAAACACAAGACTTACAAAACAAAGACACTGCTTGAGGGAAACTAAAAAATGTAACTTTGCACTGCCCGTATGCTACCATGTCAGCTTAACTCCTGAATGTTGATGCTGAGCATAAGATTATGTCAGTACCTTAATTAGTGGCTTTGCCTTACACACCTCACTGTCCAGATAATCTTTAGCCTGCCCATGCCAAGGAAGAAAAAAAGACAAAGCAAAAGCTGTCATTAAGGTGATAAAGCCAAGTAGCAACTGAAGAAGGACTGCAAGAGAAAAGAAAAAGTCCATTTTAATGCAGGAAGTAGAGGTTTGCAATATTTTCAGAACAAAACTCTTCGGTGGCACAAACACAAACCCTCTGTCTCCCAAAAGCCCTAATTTACTCATCCATGGTGAAGCATGGACATACAGAGCTGTCATATGCCCCTCTATAATCACTGACCTACTCTAAATACTTGCTTTGTACCTGATGGGGTTTTCTTCACCTACTAACACAATGAAGGGCCAGGGGAGGTATGGCTGAGCTCCTGCACATAATCTTAATTCAAAAGAGACAATAAGCCTGGGTCCCCTGCCATCCAGGAGGAAAACTGTCTGGGACAGCACAATATTCATCAGTTGGCTTTAAATAGCTAAGCCCTGCTAATGACAGAATACTGGTAGTGAAATATTATCACCATGCATGGTTGAGGCTGTGCAGGAAGTAAACAGAAAAAAAAGGCAAAGACTTCTACTTCTCACCCAGGAATGCCCCCTCCTACCCCCAGCACCAACTCTTACCCTACCTCTGTGCTCACATCTTTTCCCTACCAGCCATCAGGGACAGAACAGTACACAGTACTGCCTGCAAATACAGATTTAGGAACATAAATTTAGGCACTCAAATATAATCTACCAGATGTTCATTTTCAGCTGCTGCTGAAGTCAACTATGACTGTGGTTTAAGTTTTCTTATGAAAAATAATTTAAAAAAAAAAGAGGAAGAAGAAAAAAAAAAAAAAAGCAAAAAAATGTCCCATTGTATATTTTGTATATTGGGGGGGGAGGAGAAAAAGTTAATTTTCAAGAGTCTCTTACTTGAAAATGTTTCCTTTGTGCTAATTTGATATTTATGCTGCTAGTATTTTTTAATATAATGAGTCAGCTGATGAAAAGCATTTATGTCTTTATCCTGCATTTTGCCAATAATTCATGCTCCAAATGCCTTTCTCTATAGTAATGTTTTACCTGTTTTTCTTTTAATCCCCTTACACTGTGGAACAAACCTCATCTTTACTTACAGACTCTAACAGCCTGCTCCCCTCCTTGCACACTGTCATGGCTTTTACATGGATTTATTCTTGCACCATTCTTCAATAAGCATCTAAATTGGGATGAATTTTTTTTTTAAAAAGAGTCTCAGAAGTCAATGACTGAACTACTACACATGCATGGTCATTTAAGCCACCTTTGTGGCACGATCTAATATGCTACAGCACTGTTGATGGTTATTTAATCTGTCCCAAAGAATCTCCACTAGTAGGGACCTCAAAGTCTATGCAAACTACTACAGTAATTAGCTATCCTTGTCTTCCCTAAAATCCAAGGAAATCTCTGACAGAAATGTTTGCTTTTAATCCTAAGTAGACACTGGCAACAATTATCTTTTTCCTATTCATACATAGTATTTTTGATGCCTGGGATTTTTTGGGTTGTTTGTTTTGGGTTGTTTTTTTTTTTTTTTCCCCCAGTTATAGACAACAAGAAATTTTCTTTAAATTCTTCTCAATTCTTGTTTTTAAAAATCTTCTCTTCTTTCCCCCAGATTTTCTCAAGATTGCCCAAACTCTGGAGATCAGCACTGGTAACTGTTATGATTTCACAGGTGAAACCTCAGCAGTACTGGGTTCCACAAAATAAGTACTCATTTACAAACCATGAGTCTGAGTATAGATCCCAGTTTGCTTTATTCTGGGGTACAGCATCACACTACCACACCTATTTAATCTGTCATGTGCAAGGGCATTTAAACCTCTTCAGTGCTGTGCACCTGATCTTTCTCCCCCAAGAAGACTGTGTTACCATTCATGAGTTGGTACTAATTTTGCATTGTTTCTCCGTTTTGTTTTGAGTGTAAATTCTGTTCTGCCAACTTGCTGCCAGTTGCAAATTACATGAATACATACTATCCCATCAATTAATGATCAATGAAAACACTGACCAGTATGAAACACTATGTCAGACTACAAGAAGGAAAGATGCTACATTCCAATCATTTTAAAGATGGGAAGTCACAGGTTTCTGGCAAATTTCCTGCAAGCAGTAGAGAAAACAACAAATACTGCACCCAAATAGTTATGTTTTCCCCCTTTCCTCCCTCAGAAAATATATGCTCATTCTGAAAGTTTAGGTTTTCTCTGAAGTGACAAAATGTGTATAAGAAAGCCTATTCACATTTTTTACTCTCCCCAGGCAGAAAAGTTAACAAGCTTAACATCTCACTGCACTCCATTACAATAAAAAGAGGAGATGAGGAACATACACAGGAATCTATTTTGCCTGCAAATTTATTGCTAAAAATCTTGGTGTGAACTTTCTGGCATTGCAATATTTCAAGCAAGTTCCACAGAACAGCTTGCGTTTTCTTCAAACACAGTATTTTCTCAGCTTACTTTCTTGACTACCACTCTCCTCCGACACTGTGAAACCAAGCAGCTTACAGTATTTGACATTGCACTGGACATTAATCTAATTAGCTGGATGACAGTGGCACTCAAATGTAATCCTCTTTATTGTGATTTTGGTTTACTTGCACATATTCTAGTTGTTTTGTAATTTTTAGTAGAAAGTACCAATATCCTCAACTCCCATGGACTACAAATGTTTTGCATTCTCAGTATTTTAAATCATACATATGTTTTGATGCAAGACTAGACATCTGTTAAATGTTTAACAAATTGAAGTTGCAGTCACCTAAACTTCATCTTTATGGAAGCAGCACAAAGACATTAGAGATGAGAATCATAACATGTTAGATATCTAATCACTGCACAAGGACAGTAATGAAAGTCTGCATCAATACAGTAGTGTAGACCATCTTTTCCCCCATGATATTCACAAGTAGGAACCCCATAATCGTGTCCAATCTCATTTCCAAGGCTCGGGTAAGTACCGAAAATCTAGACACTTATGAACATTGGGCTGTAATTCTCCTCTCCACTTTCTGACATACACATTTTCATGCAGTATTTCCCATCACATCTTCCTCTTTCCACCTTTGATCTGTTTTCCCATTACCTTTATACCATCTTTGTCACTTGCTCTTTATTATTCTACTCTTTCAAAAGCCCAATTTCTTTAAGACTCCCACTCTAAACTCACATTTCCTGCCATTCATTTCCTGAGTGACATCTACCTCTTCCCAACTGCCTTCATTCTCTTCATCAGTTACTTTCATTTCCTCTGTGTGTCTCTCACTTCCCCCATTCCACTTCATTCCCTACTTTTTCCTTTCCCACACCTTTCCTTCCATTAACAAAAGATCATTTGCCTTCCTCTTTCACAGAAATTTATACAGGGAGTTTACGTTGCCACCACTCCTCAGTAACTAGGCTTGGTTGATGAACATTGGCCAGATAGAGTAGTCTCACTAGTTAGACTACACCAACTTGGCAACTTCAATTGCAGCTACACAGCCAACACAACAGGCTACCACCAGATTTCCTGACAAGCACTTATCAGAAAATAGCAATTATTCTGTAACTGCTAAAAGTGTGGGGGGAGGAGGAGGCAAAAAGAAAAAATAAATTACCAGATGACTACTTATGGACTAAATTTTGTTCTCTTTAGGTCTGATTTGGAGTGCAGGAAATGTTAGTCTTGCCAAATAATCAAGGAATAAAATAACTAGCACTATTTATGCAAAGTAAAGTTTGCACAGATGAAAAGCTTAAAATTCTGAAAACCATATTGTATTTTTCAGATATTCCCTCCTACAGCTACTCCAGAAGAATCATATGATTCAAATTATAGTTTCCAGAGGAAGTCATTAAAGAGACTTTCTATCAATGATGGTTTTGTATGTTTGCACTTGGTCTTTGGCACAGACTCAGTCTATATTTAGAATGCACAGTACAGAGAATATTTGAAACCATAGCAATTTAAAACCAAAAAAACAATCAGAATTTCATTTATAATACAGATTTGCAGAGATGGGATGATTCTCGCACTGTAATTCTAGACAGTTTATAGGAGTTCCACAGGTTTGAAGAGGGGAATGCAGTAACCAGCCCTACCTACAACTGCTACTGTCTGCAATAAAACCTGGAACATCAGGTGGGACACTGGCTTTCTTTAGGGAAGCCTGGCCTTTGGATGGTAGTTACAGAAATACCACAGTAAGAAAACTGAAAGACTAATTTTTTTCAGCTGCAGAATATCATACACTAGGTATTATTCCTTCAGAGTAAAAAAAATGCAGTGCTCTCCCCAGTAACACTCGTGGGTATACGTTGTCTTAGTTTGCGTGTAGCTATTTTTTTGCCACCCTCCTTTACTTTCTTTTTAACCTATGACAAGATCCTTATGTGGATTTCTGCTATGCATGCTGGTTTCTCCATGCTTTTGAAGGCTGTTTTGGAGTTCTGGCCTTTGCCACTCAAGCCATTTTTGTTCCAAATCAAACAAAAATTTAATCATGTTTACTAACCTTCCTAACACATCATTACCATTCACTAATACTTACTGCATAACTGATGTGTTTAAATTAGCATCCTCAACTAGGCTTACAATAACATTCTCATATTAGTGTCAACCATTTGTGTACAATAATGTATTAGGTTGGCATCTAAAACTTCTCAACATCCCTTGAAGCCTTCTGAACTACTATGATTTAAATACACAGAAGCAGGAATGAGTTATACTTAAGAAAGATGAAATATGACACCTTCCCTTTCTCAATAGCTTTCCAACCAAACCCAGAAAAAAAGCACACACTGAAAAACAAAGCTAAAATACACTGTGGGCTTCAACTGATATTTAGTACCAAAAGTTTATCTTCTCTCATGAAAAATACTAAACAGTATAAATAAACCCTTTGCAAAAGGAAAGCATTAAAGTAGTGATAGCTAACAGGCAGTTAACATGTAGTACTACAAGCAGATGACTGCAGCCTCCCCAAGAGCTACATTTGAAAACCTGACAGATCAAAATACTTAACTGATTGATGGGAATTATCTGACAAGCATTTTCTGTATTCTGATGATTGCCACTGATGATGCAAGGCTATTCATATATTTTTGCAACCTTGTTTCTTTTGAAAATGCCTGCTGATTTACATCAGATTTACATCTAGTCAGATAAACAAATTTTAAGCAATTCAGAGGACACAAGTCATTCCAGACATAATAGAGAAAGGCATAAAATAATTGAGCAAGTACTTCTCTCATAAAGAATTTCCAAAGTTGAGGAATTCTGCATTTCAGATAGGTAGCTATCCAGTTTTATTTCACTTAAATTGCATGATTTACCCCTCTCCTGCCACCCCCTCAAAAAAACAAAACAAACCAAAAAGTTACTTAAGATGTCCCATTGATAGTTATTTCATGCATACCTATGAGGAAATGCAAAAAGGCATTACTTTCACTATAGAAAGGTCAAGCACAAAAATAAGTTTAATGCAATTCTAACAAACAGGAAAAAAATAGCAATTTCCCAGATCATGTGGCATATCCGATGGAAGTTTTATTTTATGAAGCAACTGCAGATAGAAGAAATCATCTTCCACCCCCTTCATATCTTGTTAGCAGTCTCAAGAAACACTACAGAGCAACCTTTTTCATCTGCTGACTACTACTACTGAATATGGAGAAACATACTGTTGCGAAATTCACGTCCTTCTAAAACACTAGCATACTTGAAACAATTCTACTTATCTGCACAGTTACCAGCTGAACAACTGCCTAACAGCAAGAATCTTTTCTCTTGTTTTTAGTGAGGTCAAATAAAAGCTGCAAAGGAATTTTGCTCCATGCATAGAGAACTGACACAGAATACTCAATCCAATTGTTCTGTTGTCATGGGCACCAACAAGGGAAAGGCATTTAAATGCCAAGATTTTTAAGAAAACCTTTACTGAACTGGTATTGTCAGACCTACAACTTTATACCTTAGGAACCAAAATTAAATAGCGTTAAGAAAAATTCTGCTGACAAAAGAGCACAGGGCTCAATAAACCAGTAGTCCTGGATGCTCTCTCCATCAGTGGGTTTGACACAAGGGCATGCCAGGCTGCAGGGCTAGGCTGCCTAGCAGGTAGCTATGGAGGCAGAGGGACAGACCTTAAACATGCAGTAAGGCAAGAGAGATAAGATCAAAACTGCACCATTTAGCAGCTGTGAAAACAGTTGTTTCTCCCGATTTGATATTTTTTGTGTAAGTAGTTACCAGCATTCCCTTTACAAGTACTTGGAAAATGTATAACTAAGTGCACCTTTATTGTTATTAATAACATATAGAACAAGGCTGTCCTAGGGATTCACCAATCAAAAAAACTATTGTGTCTACTACTGTGATATGAAGTGTCTCAAATTGATGCACTAGGATCCTGTTTCCACTTATGGTTGGGAAAGATTTGTGGAGTAACTTCAAAAGCTCATCTTATAGTAACTTTTTCTTGACCTCCATGTAACCAGATGGAGAGATCTTCTTCTGAGGAAACAGGTGCCTACAGCAGCCAGCAAAGCATCAGCTCCACCCATCTTACCAGATCTATTATTTACAGAGGACTGTTTTCTTTGCCCTGTAAAGGTGGCAATTCACATGGATAAGGGGATGCACCCAACAGTACTGCAAGAGCCTAAACCAATCCTCAGATCAGCAGCAGTAACGTTGCTGCTAGCAGAGTTACTTCTGGTATGCAGCATGTTAAATTCTTTGTAAGAAACAGCAGAATATTGGGCAGTTGAACCTGTATCTCTACTCAACTGCACCAAAATTAATGCTGAGACAATAGAATTACAACTTGATCATGAACCAAAGTTATCTTCGTTCTCAAGCAATTCAGCACATCTACACATTTCAAGTGGCTTAGGCACTCTCTTTTCTGCACCACTTTACATCCTAGTTAAAGATCACAGAACAGGCTGTGGTTGCTCACAAGTGGACATGACTGCATGTTTTCAGTTCCTATCAAGAGTTACGCTACAGCCCTGCAGAACAGTTAGTACAAATTTCAGAAACACCCTACTGGATTAGAAGCTTAAATTTTGTCATAAAGCTCCTTATACCACTGCAGGTATCCAACAGCCTCATGATCTTTTGGGTTTTTTTAATTGAGTCTTAAGACTTTAAGGTAATTAAGTGACTTTTCATAGTATTGAATTTAGGATAGGAAAATTAGTTGATTATATCCCATGTTCACTATCTTAGAACCATAGAATAGTTAGGGTTGGAAGGGACCTTAAGATCATCTAGTTCCAACCCCCCTGCCTTCCACTTGATTGGGTTGGGTTTGTGGGGTGTTTTTGTTTTTGTGGTTTGTTTTGCTTTTAACGCATTATTGCATTTGCAGAAACACAACCTTTTAAACTTTTACAGCAATTCATAGTAAACAGTATTCTTATTAAGCTTAAAGACTGACAAGCAATTTCAGCACATTAAGTACTATTTTCCTTAATTCATCACATTTTTAAGAGGTTCTAAAGATTATATTTGGTTATAAATGAAGGGATTGTCATTTTAAAGCTGAATGAAATTACAAGCATACTTCTAGAATATATGCATATGAAGACATTCAACACACGATTTACGTGAGTGTATTCTTCAGAAAAGTAGCAGGATTCTTTCCATATTAAGACCAAACCAAGTTTAATTAAGAAATTTAGCCTTTGTAAAAAAGTGTTTTCATTAAAACTAAACCACCTCTCAAAAAAAAGGCAAAAAACCAAAACCAAAACCAAGAAAACCCCCACACAAACAAAAAACCCCACACACCCAAACCCCCCCCCCCCCCCCCCCCCCCAAAAACCCCACACCCCCCCCCCCCCCA
>NDXB01008026.1:85942-123373 GCA_002631895.1 Agapornis roseicollis
AAAAAAAAACAAACCAAACTGTTTAAAGAATTCACTGGTGTCTGATAGAGGTCTTTGGGCCAAGATTAGTTGCACAACAGGCAATGAAATACACAGAAAATAGGAAGGCATTAGCTAAAAGAAGGGAGATGTCAAAACAAAGAAAGGCGCAGGATCCAGTATGAATGGAAATACAAGACAAGAGACAGGAGTGAACAAATGTTATTCAAGACAAGTATTACATCCCATCAGTCTTTTACTTCTCAATATTAGAGACTTCTGTCTTAAAGACATTAAGCTCTCAACAGTTTTCATGCTAAACCAAACCAAAACTTCAAAGATTCACACATTCTGGGGACATATGATAAAAATACATATGAGGATCTTCAAAGGAAAAGTAGTCTAAACTGCCAGCCACTGAAATTTGGTCACCTAATATCCTTCAGCTCTTTTGAGAACCACATTCATGAGTAGAGAAAAAAAAAATCCAACTCAGGTCAATACAAAAAAAAAGTTTATCTCCTGTCTTAGATAGTCAGGAAGGAAAAAAAGTCTGGATGCATTTACATGAAATGCATTTACTGAAATACAAAAATGCTAATAGTATGTGCTGGGGGTTGGACTAGATGATCTCCAAAAGTCCCTTCCAACCCTAACAATTCCATGATTCTGTGAACTTCAGGCAGTAAACTTTAGGATAAATTCCAAGCTGATTGCAATAATCATGTTTTCCACAATTTTGAAAACCATATACTGTATAGGAAAATAATAAGTTTTTTGCTATAGCACTTTTTTCTCCACCAATGAAAATAATTTATCTTGCCTGCGAAACAACTGGAGAATTTTAACAGCCCAAAAAGGTTTCAAGGGTAAGTAAATTCTGGTTTTATTTTTGTGAAATCAGGGCTTCCATAAGAACCCTTAAGAAGAATTTCAGCTATGTTGTTTATTTTTTAAGCTATTTATTCATGTATTTCTTGTAACAGCAGGAGTGTCACAAAGCTCTAGAAAACAAGAAGTTTTTACTGTAGCTGTTAAACTCGAAGGAAAAGGTTATGTTGAAAACTGCGTGACAAACTCTGCATAGAGTAGATCACTGCTGCATCAACTTGTAGTTCTGTTTTACCATTCCAACCCAGGCAGTTTTAAGTGCCAGGATTATTTTTTTTTTCCCAAAAAACCAGATTTGGAATCATTCCATAAAAACTTCAACTGCATGCTGCAATGGAACAACTTCATTAGTAAAAATTTAGTGTTACACGAGATACCCTGAAAACAGAAGTGATGCTCTCAGATGAACAAAATGGAAAACAGAACTCACTTTATAAGTAATACAAATATAATACACATTTAATTGCATTAATACTTCAGTTATAAAACATTTTGAGTAAATTCATATGACTGAATCAGAGCTCATGATCTCTGTGCAAGCACCTCTGCTTAGGCTTCCCTTCTTTTCATATAAAGTGTTTATAGGGTATATAGGTGTATATATAGAGAGTTTATACTAATCAGCACTTGCCTTCAGGGATCAGCTGACCGAAAGTAGCAGGCATATTTGGCAGCAACGCTTAATCCCATAGTAAATCATCTCACGCTTCTTCTCAAAATGAGGGAAACCCTAAGAAATTAGCTATTTACATCTTCCCTTCCTCCTCTTTCCCCAAGAGAAACTGTAGTGTTCATGCAGCCAAAATATGTAAGCTATTCTCAGTGGAGAACACAGAGAAGCTGACACAAGATACTGGAAGATACCAAAAAAAACAAATAAGACTGTGCCCTGACCCCCAAAAACTGGCTCAAGTTGCAAATCATTGGGCCTTCAAGAAGAAAACAAACAAAAAACATCTAGCAGCTGGAAGAAAAGCTTTTGGCTTCATTGTATTCCAGCTTGAAAATAAATTATAGTTCAAGCACTATGGGGAGTTTTCATATTAAGACAATAAGGTATTATTTTTACATACATTGTAATTTTTGTTTAGATGATTTTGGATGGAAATTGGAATGCCTTGAATGCTAAAAAAAACCCAAAAAAACAAAAAACTAATTAAAATTCCCTAAAAGCCCATGAGCATTTCTGAATTCAAAGGAAGTATTTCATATGTAGTAGGTAAAAAAAGAGCAACATACCAAACAGACCTTTCTCCCTTTAAAACAAGCACTTTGAAGTACTTTTACTTATAGTTAGTGTTCTTACCTATTTCTGATCTTTCTACCTTTGGGATTCATGCATCCTGGCCATTTCTGCCTCAGTTCTTATTCAGAGTGAAAAGAACAATGGGAGAGGATCCTGTATCTACCAGTATGTTTCTAGAACTAATTTTCACAACTTCAGCTCAAAAAAAAAGCTTATTTCAACTGAATAACAAAATAACTGTCAGAAAATGCCAATTTTTTATTTGGTCAGTGGAAAACACCTTCCTTTCATTGTGGAGAATTAGCTTCTTCAGTTTAACCTTAATACAACAGAGCACACATAAACTACTTCAATACATAGAGTACCAAGAAAACAAATATAGATATTAAAAAAAATTAACACATTTAAATGATTTTTTTAGATGCTTATCTTAATCTATAGGTAAGATTTTTTTTTTTTAGAGATTACACAATAATAAGGTTCTGTAGGTACCCAGAATTTTTCATGCTACTAAAACCCCTAGAAAATAATGAAATTGTATACCCACTAGTGGTTTTTACTTATCTAAGTGTATACTATTTTGAACAGCTGAGGTTTTGTCTCCAAAGAGATTTCCTAAACTATCATCTGCGCAGGTTAAAAAAAATAACAAAACAGAAACACCCGGCCTTAGATCAACATCAACAATGGGACTAGACACTTAAACATTTGCAGTACAGCAACAGTACCTTATTTTCAGCTATCAAATCATGTAAATCCTCAGAAAGCACCTAACTCCTTTCCCAACTCCAGACTATTTTAGAGACTATGCTCCATTTCTTGTATGAAGACTATAAATCCTGTAAATGACCCTGGTGACAAACACTGAGAAATGAACATCATCCATGAAGTATATTAGCAGACCAGCTGGGTAAATTACACACATGAAAATTAAGGTGAATAACTACAGGTGATCATATCTATGAAAATAAAAATCATTACTCTCTCTAAGGCAATGTAAGAGAGGTGGATGAGAAGCAGGAGAGGCAACCAAGCAGTGCTTCTTCTAACTTAATTTATCAGTCTAGAAGTGACACAGTTTGCCCTGAGATACTGCAGGAAGTTAAGGAGGTTAAATAACAAAGCAAAGGAGGCCACTATAGGGCAGAATCACCATATCCTTACAGATTTTTTTTTTTTTTACTCAGAAGCTTCCCATGTTTGCAGACAGAAACCAAACTCTTTATGTCACTTTCAACCCTACGCTTACACATCTCAGATTATTTCTTAGAATAAGCTTCCAATAAGACAAAGAGGTATAACCAAATGTAACAAGCTAAGGGAAAATGCAAATGGTGAAAGAGGGAAAAGTACCGTGAATGAGACAAGCAAATACCACACTGAAGTAAGAGACAAAATATAGATGGCTAAGTTATATCAGTAGCTCTCCCTCACCCCAGAAAAACATTGCAAGGATGAAGCTCCCCATCCAGCAGATGTTGTGGAGGTACTGGAAATGAAGGATAGACACTGTTCATTTATATTTTGTAAGCACACCTTGGAGCAGTCAGTATTAGGCCACATCTAGAGAACTGGTTTTGACAACATGACCATCTAGAACTTCCAAACCAATTGCATCTGCATGTTCCAGATGGCTCCTAATCTCCATTTTAACATAGCATCAGTGAATATCCATTTCTTTAAAGACATGAGGACTATAAAGGGTCTGGAGCCAGAAACAACCCCAAACATGTATTACTAAGAAACAAGCGTTTCCCAGTGTAACTGTGTACAGTTAAAAAATGCTGCAGAGGAGGAATTCCCATGCAGGATGAGGACATGGAAGGAGAGGAAGGATTAGTGAAAGTATTATTGATATAAAGGTCATGATAATAGAAATTCTACAATTCATAAATCTTGTTTTGAAGTTGAATCTACATCAAATTAAAGAAAACCCAGTAATTCTTTATTAATCACCACAGCTAGTTGTGTTTATGGAGAATAACTCATCCCCAAGAAATACTTCATACACTGCTGCTGAAGGGAAGGTGACTGACTGATTTTGTTACATCACTGTATCTATCCCCATTTTCAATGGGACTGTTTTCTATCCAAATCCTCAAGGAAATTTGTTCCATCAGTTTTACAGATGACAAAGACAAAACATGCGCAAGACAGCAAAGAAAATGGAACATGAGAATATCAATAGTAAATGGCTTTTCAAAATGTGACTAATATATTTTTCCATAAAAATGGAGTATTAATGGGAAGATAGTCTCACTAACATAAAAAATAACATACTTTTGCTGGTCCAAAACAGTAAAGAAGCATTTGCTGTTGTAAGGGTAGAGAGGAAGCCAAGCATTATGTCGCTATCCTACTACGCTCTGCAAGCAGAAAGATTCCTGCTATCACCCACCCTGACTTCTCCCATCACAAATAATTCCTGAATCCTACCACATATCTTTTTTGCTTTCTACAGGTACATTTTAATTGCTTGATTATTCACAGGAGCACACTGTTCAAAGGATAAAATAGAAAATACTTAAGCAGTGAGGTTAAATCACAATGCTGGTTGAATAACCTTCAAGATGACATGACATAACCGCAAAAGTTTTATGTATCATTTTGAATAATGAAGTGAGCTCAAAAACCAAAGGCTCTAAAACATCAGGTATTTTTTTAAAGCATCGAAATCACTCCAAAGCCAGTTCTCTCACAAAAAGGAGACAAAACCATGATAGGACTTTACATTATGTCATCCATCATTCTCCTACAGATTTTTAAGCATTTGTTTCTCCAAGTGTTACCTAAATTATTCTTCAGAATACAAAATTCAGTAGGTAATTGCAGTTGCCATTAGAAATATCCAAATGATCCAATCACATTTATCTTACTATAAGATCATCACCCTTCTCATCTTCTGCCCATTTCCCTTAACACCTAGACCCATCTTAAATAAATAGTAAAGTTGTTTAATATTGAACTGAAATATAATACTATCTTAATCTGTAAAATGGCATGTTGGTGGACACAGATCCTCATTTTAAGACAGATACAGATCCTCATCCACCATCATTTACAAACACACAGAAGCTGCATTTCATAACAACACTTTCTGCTAAAATGTCTGTTTTTCATAAATCAAATGCTCCAACTGCTTTAATTCAATAAAGTAGCTACAAGAAGTGAAAGGCAACTGAACTAGTATTTCTAAATCAAACTGAATACAAAAAGCTCAAACTTGTATTCTGAACACAGTTTTAAAACTGTGCACAGAAAACTGGAGCTGTGCATAGAATATTTAGAAGTTTGGAATTCCAATTGACCATCAATTTTATTCTAAATTTAACAACAAAAATATTTTTTAAGAAGAAAGAGGCACAGACAAAATCTCAACATAAAGACAGTCACAGTTTACATACAAAATCCGCTTGTAATTAACAAGGCAAGAGTACCGGGACAAAAAGACATTATCCAGTTATCTAACTCTCACAAGAGTCAAAATTCAGTACTGCAGATTTCCTTCCTTATAAAGCCATAACACCCAAATGAGCATTTTGGTTTGGAAAATGAAACCATACGTGTACAATATAATTCAGCATTAACCAAATGGGGACATGTGACAAGCTTAAAACCAGAGCTCAAAATGCCTTGTAAAACAAAAACAGTTTCTGAATATTCCGCCATTCTCTGAATATTTTGTTTCACAGAGTGCTCATCTTGTATCTTCTGCATTCAGAATGATTGATGAGTGTGACTCCATCAGTATGTATGAACTCCAAGACAACAACAACAAAATTACATGTAAGCAGAAGACCTAAGCTGGAAAGTCACAGTAGGCAAAATTCTACACAGGCTAATACTTATTTCTTCCCCTAATGCAGAAGTGGTGAAGAAGCAGTATCTGAGAAGATGACTAAACCCCAAACATGAGTTTTGGCAGCAAGAATAGAGCAATGGGTGTAGCTAGAACCAGAATAAGTATCATATTTAATGGTTTGTTGTTTCTGGGGGGGGGTGGGAAAGAAGAGAAAGCAGGAGAACAAGGATGGAAAGGAAGATGAAGACACAAAAAGGAATTGTGTAAAGTTACCCAGGAACTGATGGCATGAATTCAGCCTCTGGAACTGGTGGGACCACAGTAAGCACTTGAGATGCCAAAGCCAAATGCATCAATGACACAGTGTTAAGGACTGTTGGGTTTGGTGTGAAAATACAGGGCATGTAAGAAGTTAAAAGAAAGGAGATGACAAAATGTAGCCCAAAGCTCAGTGCAAATAGGCAGCTCTTTCACAAGTCTGGCCTACATTTTGGATATCCTAATGTACTCCTTTCCCAAGCTCTGTTGTATTTCCTCTCCTCTCAGGTTTCCTTCCCCTTTAGGTGGTCTACATATGTAATTCAGAACTAGAATTTACTGTTTATAATACAACCAATACTCTTAGAAGGCAATACAGTGTGTGTGACTCCACAGTATTAATGCAACCTTTCTGCAGGTAATGGCAAGGTGTTATTTCTGACCAGGAGCAGCAACAGCAAATGGCCCTGAGGCACCCACACATTCCAGACTAAAACACCATTTAGAGTTTGCAGTTTGTACTCCCTGAGTGGCAGAAAAACCATCTACTGTGTAGAGTGTTGGCACAGAGAGAACTATAACACACAGAAAACTGTTTAAGAAGTTTGTAAGTAAGCTTAGAAGGGAAAAGAACACATGCATGCATGCACACATACTGCATCTTTTCTCAGCTTTCAATTTACCTGAAATGAACTGGAAAAGATAATTTTTAAAACAAGGGTCTTAAGCAAGCATTTTAGGGTTGCTGTGTCCAGAAACTGCACTAAGTGAAAAACAGCATTTATTACTGTACTTAATTTATACACACAGCAAATACAGTTAAGTGAGAACTATCAAATGCCCTTACCTATGGAGAAACATTGAAGACTTCCTTTTAGTTGACTTGAATGTTTCCTTTACCATCAATGGAAATATTAATTGAAATATTAATTGAAAGGTCACAGGTAATACTCCCATTTTAAAGAAATGACTGGAAGAATACTAAAAGGTGTGAAGGTATTATCTAAACATGCAAGAAAATAAGCTATAAATCCATGTATGCAGAATTAATTAACTCCACACAGGAGGAACTTAAAGAAAAAAAAATAAATTACTTAACAATGAGGCCCCCACAGCACATCATAAGAAACATCAGTACGCAGAAAACTCTCTATACTAGAAGCAGTAAGTCTCTTCCCCACACATTAGGAACCCAGTGTATTGTTAATTTTGTACCCTTCTCATATTTACCCCCACTTTCTTAATTTTCTTTTTTCCTCCAGAGGTAACAGAAAGAGTACAAGCATTTCTAAGTACAAAAACCAAAACAAAACCAAACCCCACAACCACTCCGCTATTTTGAGAAGACTGAGCTTCCAGACTGAAAAGGTTTAAGCACTTTGATAGACACCATGGTGACAAATTGCTCCTTCTCCATTGCTCTACAATGCAAGAAATCTTGCACAAAATGTTAAGTATAACAAGACAGTGGTATAAAACAGAATTTCACCACCTAACACTCTGATTCATTTGGAACTCAGACCAACCTCTAAGCAGTGATGCAGAGTCACTCAGAATAATTCTAGTGATCAAAACTCCCACTGTTTCTGGCCAAGTGAATTATTCATAAGCAACTCATCAAGGACAGTTGTCATTTTAATCTGCCTTCAGTGTGAAGAAGAAAGAAGCTAGAAGAATTAGTTCCAGAGAACATTTTCATGTTACAGATACAATAAACTCTCAAGATTGTCCTGATAATATATATATAACAATAGAGAAGAAAACAAAGATGAAATAAACAGAGAAAACACAACACCCTTGTAATTACTCCATTCGCTTAACAGATTGATTCCTATACTAGGAGTGACAAACACAGTTTTCTACAAGAATGAAGCCTTCCCACCACTTAGCTCTGCCTGAACTAAGCGAAAAGTTAAGTAAGCATTCTTGATTTACCTTTTCAGAGAAATCAATCCAACCTAAACAGTCTCTTTCCTTCCACTGGGTGTGGTTTTGCCAAAAGGGAGCCAAACCTCCCAGTCTAGTATTTCCTGCAAATGTTGAGTACCACTGACATTCTTTCAACTCCCTAACTCATACCATCCTCTCCGAGCAGTAGCTTCCTCTTCCAGAAAGCTAGATGAGGGGAAGCTAAATTTAAATTAGAAGTGCATGCCAATATTCCCATTACAGCCTAGCACAGCCAGGCATTTCAAACAAATTCAGGAAATGTATGGCCTTCATATATATCCTTGTCATACACTATAAGCCAAACTCTACATCAAGAGGTTATTGTAATGTTAATGTAGATACTGATTTCTACCTGGAAAAAGTAGAAGGTGTGGAATCAGTTTCTGCAGTTCAAAACTGCTCCTGTGACTGAAATAGAGGCAAACCCCACAATAACACATAATAATCATGAACTCACTATGTGTCACTAGCAAGATAGATAGCAGTGGAAGAAACCAATAGCCAAACGGTTGCCATCAGAAACAGGAATATAGCCCTAGGGAAACTATAATTGTAAATAAGCAGTCTGGGAGAAGTCATGGATGAAGACACATGGAAAGCACTTCAGAAGGTACTGCTGCACATGCATAATAATTAGCCTGAGACATCTCAGTCCCCAGTCAATGATTAATGTTTTATGCTTGAAAATGCCCTATGCCATTCACATTTGAATCTCCAGCTACATGTTTCATGTTCAGAGATTAAAAAGGAAGACTGACCAACTTTGGGCTTTGACCTATTGAAGACAGAAATATAATTTGGTACATTTATCTGTATCTTAGCTACATGTACAAAACCAGTCACCTGTACATAAACACTGTATCAATATATCAAACATACAGGTTTTTGCAAAAGTTACAAGGTTTTCCGCAGATCAACTTAAACCTTTTTGAAAGACACAAGTGGAAATAGGATGTTGCAAAACAAGCTCTTTCACTATCTTAGATAAGCAAACAAGGCTTGAGGAAGCTTCCTTGCGGCCTTTCATGACTGAGCCTCCTAAGCAAAGATAATGCACATCCATTTATAATTACTGCATACAGAGGAGCAATTTAACAGAAAGTTGATTGAAGATGCAATTGGATATACCTATTTTGTTTTTCCTCCAAAAAACTGCATTTTTGTTTTGTTTCAGGATTTTTATTTTCAACCCTCTCACTACTGGTGCTTCCAATATATATGCTGGAAACACAACTCATTTTAAAGGATGGTTCCAGCAAATACTGCTTCCAAAATGGAAGATACTTCACTACCTTAAAGGTACTATTCATTTAGTAAAACACAAAGCTACAGATGAAGCATGTAACAACAGGAAGAAGAAATTAAGAAAAGAAAACCTTAGTCTTCCTTCACATTTCTAAGCTCCTAATATTTAATGGAAGAGATTTTGGTACACATACGCAACATTTGCCCATTTGCATCTTCATATTTCCAAGCATGATTATACCCCCTCCGGCGAATAACAAAGTTTGCAGTCAAGAGAAGCATGGGCATTTAAACATACATTTTGAGTAAATCCAGTGATACGTTAGAAAACCTTAGGTATCTGCAACTATGCAAATGGATATATTCCTACAAACACCATTTCCCTTTAAGTAATAAAAATGTAATTAAACAAACAAACAAAAAAAAACCCAAAAATAAAAAATCCCCAAAGAAACAAAAAATCCCAATAACACAACATCATAAACCAAACAAAAAACCCATAAAACCTAAATCTCAAACATTCAGAAAAAATAAATCCCACAAGTTACAGCTGGCTGGTAGTATACTGTACTTCTCAATCAAATTCTGAAAATGTACTCTTGAAAGCCAGGAAAGAGCAGCCAAAGTGCCCTTCAGAAATACTCAAAACACCCATGGCTAACACACACACTAAACTATGCTGATGTGAGTTTACATCTGACCTAGAGTCAAGGACTTGGGCAGAGCATCACATGTGCACCATTTCCAAGCACTACTCTCTGCACATGTAGTACTACATTAGTGCAAGAACTCCACCCAACTTCTTGTAATCCCACAACCTTCAACTAACACCCCCTGTAGTGTTAGAAGTCCCATGATAGGGCTAGACGCTTACCCTGAAAAAATTCGGAATGAAAGGTTATCAGTGTAGGACTTCCAAGTGTTCAAAAGTTAAAGCCTTCATGACACAAGAACTAAAAGCATTAAATTCCCCTGTCTACACAGCCAACACTCATCTGTTTAGGATTATGACTTTTCAAGGCAGAAACCCACTACCTTCTTATATTTTATGTACGAGTGCCATGCATATCTATAGGGTGATGTAAATTACATGTTCCTTGGAACAATGTCCTGGCTTTGTCTGGGAAGGGCCTTTCTTGCTTATGAGGCTTGAACCAGATGTTGTGGAATTTTTCCATTGATCTCCATCATAAACTGAAAATGGACATTGGCTCAAAAAATAGTAATAGCTTCAACATTATGTATTACTCTCTTGGAATGAATTAGGACAATAATATATAAAGGAAAGTCCACAAAGATCTTTTACATAAGGAACATAACACACACCAGCAAACCATGTTTATTTAAGGATTACCTGTTACTGAGCTACAGATTGGAGAGCTCTAGACAGAAAACTATCACATTATTTACTTATTTCTTGCTAAATAATTAGCATCTCCCAGGGGACTTGAAAAATTCATATTAGACTGTGTTAGGTTTTCCCCACTTTGAAGCCATACTAAAAGTCAGAAATATTAGAAGAAAGTCTTTAGGTTTTGTTTGGATGGATTTTTTTTTTTTTTATTTTATTTTTTAAGAGTTATGCTACCAAAACAGATTTTTCTCCTTTTCACTTCAATTCAAGAGCAGAGGAAGGGGTGCTTCACTCAATTTTCCCTGCCATAACAGGGCAGAAATATTAGCTTAATTTGCCATATGCAGCTAGGAAGTGGGGCTTATTCTGTAACTCCACCAGCAACAGAATGTGTGCTTGTTTCTGCTAAAACACTCAGCAAAATAATACATTTTGACATTTAAATTGTTATTAATATATTTCGAAATATAAAAGTGGATAAAAGCAGTCCCCATCCACAGACAGTACGCTTGATTATAAAAATTCGAATACTGCTTGCTCATATGTTAGAAGACTAGTAAAAGACTGCTTAGCACCAAACCCCTGTATTAAACTTTCCCTTCTTCAGAAGCATGACAGACTCATTAGAACATACTCCATGCATCTTAATCTAGCTGAGCTCCTGATTTTGAGCCCAAAATAGAGAACATGAGCAATTTTTTTTCCTCATGAGGGCAAGCTAATACAAAACTGAGTGCTGTTCCCTACTGACAAGCCACCAAGTAAGACCCAGAAGTCACTTAACAGAACCGTCTGCAAGAAGTCAGCATTGTTTCATTCCCTCCAGCACCAGCCTCCTCTCCCCTCCCTCTTGGTCTGCATGTCTTGAGATGTGGAATCACCTTGCTGAATCTTTGCCTTGTTACTTCCATCATTTCACGCATTCATATGGAAACTTCTTTCACCTCACACACCCGTTTCCTACATAGTACCTTCAACACATTGAGATGAAAGTCTGGCAAAAAAAAAAACTAACCATGGCATTATTTATGCAAATTACACCCTCAGATCCTGATGTGCTTCTGAAATGATGCACTTCCCCTCCACATTCCACTCAAAAGACTGCAAATAATACCCTCAAGTCTCATTTTCAAAACTATTTAAAACCTACATTTACTATAGCTTTAAATTCATATTAAGTTTCTGAAAGTATCTTGCTGCCTCAGTTTGCAATGTGTTTCTAATGCTATAAATCACTTTTTTCCTTACTAGACAACCTGAAAGACATGAAAAGGGTGCTCATTCTACCTCCAGAAATTCTGCCTTACTCATTTCTCATGAGAAAGGAAAAAGCTTAACTCTGATTAAAGGAAATTGCACAGACAGAGATGGTGACTAAGTTATGAGCAACTGTCCAAAGATTTTTTTTGAATAAGAAAACTCTCAAAGAAGATAGTTTCCATCTGGTTTTATTAGCTGTAGCATTGTTCATATGTACTCAAACTTCTGCAATCTAAACTATTGAGTTGATGAGACTGTACAAAGAATGTCAAAGTTAATCAGTTTTAACTTATCACAGCATCCACCCTGTGCCTCTACACCAATTATGCACATGCATGACAATGTATTAATGCTAAAATAGACACTACATGTATTACCTATATGGATAAGTAGCATACTCTTATTCATGTACTTGAAATTTAACACATTTTCTTTCCCTCTAAAATCAGAATCTTTTGCTATTACCTAGTAAGTACATAGTTGTCAGGTGCATCATACCTACAGTAAATAATCAAGTATCCAAATACACAAGTATTTAAGTCACTCAATCTCACACAGAGAAAACATTTTACCCACAGCTTCAAGAACTATAAGCAAATTTATACAAGTGTGAGAAAAACTTGTTGTAAAATGATGCATAGAATGAAGCATACACTACTATGGCTTTGCATTGTTTCAGCAAGTGAAAAACTCAATGCATTTTCATAAAATCTTAAAGAATTATTAACACATTCTCCTCTGTGCACACTAATATTAGACAGTGGAACACAAGCATCATGTTCAGAAAAACAACTTAATGTCACTCAAGAGCAACATCATCTGAAGACTTCTACATTACACATTACAAATATATATAAATAACATAAATATAAATAAACAGAAATAAAATAAATACAAAATACATTAAAAAAAGAAGACATTTCAGCAAAATATGTATTCCTCCCCACCAGCCTTCATCAAAGCAACTGATAACCATGTGCAGGACAAAGTATCCTTTCACATCTAAAGACAGACCTTTCTTGAAGTACCACTTACAAATATGAAGAAAACATGGAAAAAACTTATTTAATTCTCAACCAATCAAAAAGGAGTTTCAAGGCATTTTAGTATACAGCACAAACATTTATAGTGACTTCTCTACAGGCAAGACAAAGCAGCTCATCATTTTTATTAGCATACTGTATGCATATCTTCATTCATATAACTTGTGAATAACATTTTACACACTATCCTTGAAGAAGAGGAAAAAAAAAAAAAACCAAAACACCCCACAACAGAAAACTAATTTCGAAGTCATTGCTCTTGACCATGCTTCTCTTTGTAGCTTAGCTGCTGCAGGACTACTTTTTCCAGTCCTTCCATACCTCTTTCTAACCACAAACTTTATTGAATCACTCTGTGGATTGTGCATTTCTCTCTTAAAAGGCCTCTGCATTTCTCAACCAGATATTTGTGCTTTGAACAATATCACAATAAGTTTCATGCCAGTTTTTCAGTAACAGGATGTAGTGTTTATACATACCATAAAAACCTCAAGATCATCTCCTCTTTTGGATGAACCCCCACTATTAAGAAAAATTAACTTTCATTACATATATTTTGACATGCCTGTTAAAGAAGAATTATGTTATTGTGCATACATGACATCAGCATGCACCAGTGAACATTTCTCATCCCATTCCACTCACAGCTGATGGCTAGTAGACACAGTAAATGACAAAAACATTTTTGGAATTTTATCCATACAGTGGAAACTGCACATTAAGTTGCTGATGAATGAGCAATGAGTGTAAGTTTCTTCTCTAATCAACTGATGTTACAGAATTAAATATCTTTCTTACCTTCTGAAAAAAGTCTTCCCCACTTTTCCCTTTGCCCTCTGCAGCAGCTGTAAAACAAAAGTGCAATCTGGTTACAAAACATAAAGCAGGAAAATTTACAGGTTTACATGGAAAACTTTTCAATGAGTACATGCTAATGTGAAATTATAACTCAGCAATTTTTTCTCATATAGTAAATATTAGTCAACCACTAAGACCCAGACCAACCTTTTGCAAGTCACTTGCTCAGCACAGAATCCAAGCAGATGTTCATCTTTACAACCTAGAGCTATAATATATTGATACGTATTTTACTTACAGAGTAAATATGGACATTTAAGTCCAACGATATAGTCACACTGCATACTTTGCTGTATAATAGCATCAATAGAAACATCAAAATAAAACTAAGAGAGCACAAGTTTTGCTGTATCAAGGTTAAAAATTAGAACCAAAACAAGAATAAGCATTACAGTAAGCCAGAATCACATTAAAAAAAAAATCTTTTTTTCCTCTATTCTGCTAGGTTTTATATTGATGAGAAATACAGAGCTCCTGTTATTTGGTCTTCTGAGACTGACGAAATGCCACAAAAATCTAAACAGTCATTACTGCAGTTAAGTATTCCTCTCATTTGTTATCCAGTGAAATTTTGCAACATGTACTTTCCACCAGCCAATGTTTATGATTGATTATGTTATGTTGATTTTGTGAAAACAAACCTACATACCTAGATGTACATATTTAGCCAGCACACTAAAATGCTCCCTTTACTGTATGGCTGTACTGGTCATACTGGAACATTCAAATTTACATAAAAGGTAATGCTAACAAAAGAAAGAATAAATAACAACTAAGTGCATGTGGCTGTAAAGGGAGTACAGAGCCTTCAGAGTACTTTTCAAGAACAGTGCTAAAACCATCACAATGACAGAACAAAACATCATTGCACAACATAGCCTAGAAGCAATCATATAAATCAGTGACTTCAAGAATAAGAATTTTATTATCTCCCACATGTATTTAAGACCATAGTTTTAAATTTAGTTAATGTAAATGGCAGCACTTAAAATCATAGATTTTAGTAAGCCATAGTGCATATAGCTTACATTGTAGCTTATCTATGTAGCAATTCGAGACTTAGCAATCAATTCAACACCCAGTAGCTCAAGATGACAAAGAAGAGGATAATTTTTTTTTTCCCCTAGAGAAAGGGATGCCTCCAAACAGAACTTCAAGTCTTAAATGTTTCCTGAATGGTACTGGATCTCTGAAGAAACTCATTGTCATTGTGATTTCTCTGTATTTCTCACGTACAAACAAATTCCTAGCTTACCCTATCAGCTTGTCTTCAAAACTGTTTCAGGTACTTAGCTCTCCCCACTCTTTCAATTACAAAAGCAAATCCAAACTTAAGGTAATGTTAACTCAGATAACTCAATCTAAGAACAAATGCAACTGAGCAGATACTGACTAGAGGCACAAGACAACTTCTTCAACTGCAGAGGAAGGACTGCACTGCTTCTCAAAACATCAACAGGCTTCTCAAAACAACAACACTTAAATACCATTGAAAAAGTGCACATCAAGAATTTTATTTCATACAGTTCAGAAGTTTGTTATTTAACTCAACTGTAGTCAGACTAGAGACAATGAATGAAGTCTGTCAAGCAGACAAGAACTGCTGTGGAATTGTTGACTCTGGAATTGCTCTACAAGTCTGAGAGGAAAACAAAGCCCTCCTCACCCTCAAAAGCTACAAGTGCTTTTAAGAGAAGAGTGAACTGGTGCAATTTCACCAGACCAAAATTTTCTGGAAACAGAGGAAACAATTGGGAAGATTTCAGCTTTTCAGATTTACAAACTACTGATACCACAGAAATACACTTCTTTTGAAAAACACAACTTTCTTTTGACAGCAGCTGCTTCATAGACGCATGTTATTTCACAAGTTTTCCATTAACTCAGGAATTACTATGAAACACTTCTGAGAATCAAGGAGTACCACCATACTTTCCAAGTGAAACACAGGACCAAGGTGCTTTTAATCAGAAAACAGAGGAGATAAACTGGAGATGAGAACATGACAGATGTGAGGCTGAAGTTACAGTTTTGAGAATATAGATTTTGTTCCAGCTACAGCTACATATTTCTAAACTGAATACAAACAAGAGATGGCTTAGATAATAACAGTAATGCTCTGCAAGGCATTTAAGCAGAATGCTGACAAAGCAAATTCCAAGCTTTTTATTGTAGGTTTATTTTTAATCTGAATCATTCTGGTGAACTGATTTACAGCTTGGCCCCAACAACAACTGTATGGTACAACAGATGGACTCCAACAAGCACAGGCAAAGTAAGAAAGAAGAGGGAATGAGAACATCTTAAACTGACGTCACAGAAAAAAAACCAAAAAAAACAAAAAAACCAAAACACAAAAACAAACAAACAAAAAAACAAAAAAACCCCAACCCCCCCACAAAAATAAAAACGCAACCAAATAACAAACAGTAGAGAGAACACTGAAGTTGGAGCAAATGGCACTTTGAAACATCTTGAGTTAATGATCAGTGGTTTTAGTTGTTGCGCCATACTATAAAGACATTGTCTTTCACTATAGATTTTTGGCACATGAGATGCTTTACAACAACCTATTAGACAGGTCTGGTGGTATCAATGAAAAAGCAGGGAAGACTGTATGACACTTCTGGAAAGAAACACTGAAGGTTTTCACATGACTATAAACATACTGTGACATACTAACATTCTCCAATTTTGCTTTCATGATGCAGCACCATTCAACCCATGAAGAGATATGCCTCTAATAATTTTTCATATAAAATAGTGTTTGTATATCAAAGTGATATAGTCATTACCATCCCTACTATGCACTTAAAAATAGACAGAAAGAATAATTTAAAAAAAAGGATTAAAATCATACTTAGGATGGGATCTTACACTATAAAAGAAAAAAAAAAAAAGCCTAAAAATTTGAAGGCAAACTGCATGAAACAGTACATTATCTTTTAGGTTAGCTATTTTTCTCTTTTATTGTAATTGCTTCCTAAAACTTACTTTCCTATTTCTAGGAGAAGAAAATACAGTTAAGAAAGATTAAATTTCATAAGTATGAATTTTTGGGATGCTAACCACAATTACATACATTTTAATTTGACTACCTATATTTAAGAAAGCTTCCAATGTGTGCAAAACATTTACTATTCATATTAAATTATCTTGAAGTTTTTGTTCCCCTCCAAAGCAGGGAAAGATAGTTCTAGCAGCTCCAGAAATATTAAGTGTAGCCAAACATAAGGGGAAACTTATCCATTTCTTTCATTATGGAAAGACTAAACAGATTTTTGTTTAAACAAGACAAAACCAGTGGGATTGAGTGCACCCTCAGCAAGTTTGCCGATGGCACCAAGCTGTGGTTCAGTGGATACACTGGAGGGAAGGAATGCCATCCAGAGGGACCTTGACACGCTTGTGAGGTGGGCTGATGCCAACCTCATGAAGTTTAACCACGCCAAGTGCAAGGTCCTACACCTGGCTTGGAGCAATCCCAGGCACAGCTACACGTTGGGCAGAGAGGAGCCCTGAAGAGTAGGACTTGGGGGTGGTGGTCAATGAGAAAATGAACATGAGCTGGCTTCAGTGTGCTCTTGTAGCCCAGAAAGCCAACTGTACCCTGGGCTGCATCACAAGCAGCGTGACCAGCAGGTCGAAGGAGGTGATCCTGCCCCTCTACTCTGCTCTTGTAAGACCTCACTTGGAGTATTGTGTGCAGTTCTTGTGTCCTCAACATAAAAAGGACATGCAACTGTTGGAACAAGTGCAGAGGAGGGCCACGAGGATGATCAGGGGACTGGAGCATCTCCCATATGAAGACAGGCTGAAAAAGTTGGGACTCTAGCCTGGAGAAGAGAAGGCTGCGTGGAGACCTCATAGCAGCCTTCCAGTATGTGAAGGGGGCCTATAGGGATGTTGGGGAGGGACTCTTCATCAGGGACTGTAGAGACAGGACAAGAGGTAATGGGTTCAAACTTAAACAGGGGAGGTTTAGACTGGATCTAAGGAAGAAATTCTTTCCTGTGAGGGTGGTAAGGCACTGGAATGGGTTGCCCAGGGAAGTTGTGAGTGCTCCATTCCTGGTGGTGTTGAAGGCTAGGGTGGGCAGAGCCTTGGGTGACATGGCTCAGTGGGAGGTGTCCCTGCCCATGGCAGGGGGGTTGGAATTCCATGATCTTAAGGTCCTTTCCAACCCTAACTATTCTATGATTCTATGACCTTCTGTACAGAAATGAGCAAGAGAAGCATTCTGGAGTTATAAAATCTATGTACAAGTCATTAAAAATGGAAACCATCTACAGTGTTCACTACAATGAGCTGCAATTTAGTAAGTCAGTGAGGTTTACCTTAAATCAGATAAACTGAAACAAAAGCAAGGATTACTTTGTATTTAGGAGAAACACCTACTAGGTCATTGCATCCTAAACTCAACTTTTCTAAGCAGCTCTACGGAGTATTAACCCTGATCTCAAACCAAACTCATCTTTGAAATGCCTTGTCAAAAAGCTCCCCAAATTTAGATCTGATGTCTATGGCAGATTTAGTAATTTAATTGTATCACTTAAAATATCAAATTAAGCTTCTTTCAAAAAGCAGTAAATTTTCAAGTTCTTGAACACCCCAGAGGACAAGTCTTTTGTGAGAGACTGAGAAGACAAGCAGTGTTGTCCCTGTGATTCATGGAAGGCACCATGTAGCCCACTCATTAAATTTGAAATAAGCTTTCATGTTTTAATAAAGTGCTGCATTTTTTGACTTTAAATGAAATTAATGTTTTTAAAATACTATATCAGTACCAAACAACATTAAAAAGTGACACTAACTTAAATTACCAGCACTAATCCTAATCTAGGAAACATTACGTCAACAAGTGCAGTTCAGTTATTTAATGGCTTGCTAAATTCCACTTCAAACAATAATTTACAAATACTTTTAGATCTTTCTTCCTACAGATGCAGGTCACTTAGAGCCCCGCTACCCTCAGTTGCTGCGGGAATGCTTTTAAAAAGACAAGTCCAAGTAGTTACTTGTGGAAGACAGACAAGTTTTAGTTGTATAAGAAAGCTTTCAGCCACCAAAATAAAAAGCCTTTGCTGCTCATTTCCACCATGTGCTGCTCTCCTTTGTCTGACAGTACAACTTTCTGTGCAGCAACAGCGGGGACCAGGTTTAGCTTTATTTGGTATAAGTAGCACTTCCTGGAATAGCCCCCCAGACTTAACTGGGAAAGGCAGAAGGAAGATTTTTTTCCTTTGGTGCTTACTTAGCTGGCAGCTCTGGCACATGCCAGCTGAAGGTGTTCAGGTAATGACAGCCTTGGGAAGCAGTAACAGACAAAATTAGCTGTCTTTAAGTCCTCCAGTACCACAGGTTCCTTTGCCAGCAGGATCAGGCACCACAGGTATGACCCAAGTAAGAGAAGAGCCATTAACTTTCTAACAGCACTTCCTACGCAAAAAAAAAAAAACAAAAAAAAAAAAAAAAAACCAAAATTANCAGTAACAGACAAAATTAGCTGTCTTTAAGTCCTCCAGTACCACAGGTTCCTTTGCCAGCAGGATCAGGCACCACAGGTATGACCCAAGTAAGAGAAGAGCCATTAACTTTCTAACAGCACTTCCTACGCAAAAAAAAAAAACCAAAAAAAAAAACAAAAAACCACAATTCAATGAAAGTACTCCTTGAACAAAACTAAATGCGTACAATGACAACTGAACAGTGTCTCTGTTAAGAAATAGGAAAGCGTAAGTGGTGTGACAGGATTTCAAGATGAGCTCTGAAAAACCATGCCTGGTTATCCACTTGAGACCAGCCCACTGTTCTACCAATGGTTCCTGCTCCCAAATCAGATTTGAGAGAAGTCACAAACCAAATGGTAATTAATACGGTGTTATTGACTTCTACAAACCGATTCATTTTTGCCAAGCTCTGCTACTCAGGAAATAGTTTTCTTAGAAACAGTATTTATTTTATGACATTGAATAATCACTTAACTGACCTTCACAAAAACTAGGATTGCTTTTACAAAACTGGTAACAGTTTCAGAAATACAGACCAAAGGCTATGTAAATGTGCATAATAAGCATTTTATATTTTAAGCTGAACTCTGTTTATTGTAATTTCTTCCATACCATGAAATATTTTGTATTAGATTTTTGCTTTTCAAGATATATTGGATTGCCAAAGTTCCATCCAATACAAATATAAACCAGTTGAAACAGGTGTTAACTATTATGGTACCCATGAAGTACACCACTTGTCTAGTTAATCACCAAATCATAAAAAGCCCAATTGTAGTTTCTTCACAGTTCACATGGAAAAATAAATTTGAACTTCTACTTCAAATATTATTTTAATTATGAAAAAAACCTGTTATAATACAGGCCATATTTTACAGGAACTGAACCCAAGATACACTGATCAAGTTTTTTAAATGAATTATTATAACTTTGTGTTCATTTCACACATTAGCTTTGAATCTCATTTTCTAAACTCTTGAAACTGTTGCGAAACACAATATACGTTTGTGATTTTGCCTTTACATTTATTACTGTTGAAACTTCTTCCTCTATCTGCATTGGAAGACTACACTTGTAAGAGAACATAAAAGCATGTTCAACACTTCAGGTTTCAGCATCAAAATGCTCTAACAAAGTGATAACAAGGTATTATTTTAACAGGATTTCAAGAAATATTGGAATAATACAGCTGAAGCTCCATCCTTGGCAGTGTTTAAGACCAGGTTGGACGAAGCCTTGGGTGTCATGTTTTAGTGCGAGGTGTCCCTGCTTATGGCAGTGGGGTTGGAAGTAGATGATCTTAAGGTCCTTTCCAACCCTTAGTATTCTATGATTCTATGAACTATCCTTTACCTTCCCTATCAATTGAATGTGAAAGCTCATTTACATCAAGATTTTCCTTGTGTTAGACTTAATTTTGTTCCCCGTGAAACTGACACAGAAACATGCCAGCTATGTAGCATGGTATTTATTATTATTTTTTAAATTAAATGGATAGTTATTCATACTGAAAACCTGAGCTATTTCTCAGAAGTTACCCAGCTATCCTACACAAAAGAAAAAAAAACAACCAAAACAAAACCAAACAAACAAAAAAACCCACACCTTTTTTCACTGAACCAGAAACCATCTGACAAAAAGATTATGTTTTCCTGTGCACAAAGTCAGACACTAACCCATACATATTCCGAAAGCTTGCTCATATCAAGCCAAGATAAAGAATTCCTCCCCAGTGGCCACAGACCCAAGCCAAATTGATGAAAATATGCTTTTAGGAACAAGAAGATAGAGCACACATTGTTAAAGAAAAATAAAACTGACCTTAAATTGAATTTGTTGAAATCCAAACAAAACAATTTTCCATTTTTCTTGTAATTACCAAGGTAGTCTCATAGTTTTGTGCTTAGAAACTAGTAAGTTAGATAGAGAAGCAACTGAGCTAAAATAAAAGGGTCTGGCAAGACAAGTAACAAGAAATCTGCATAATAATCTTGAATATCGCTTTTTAGTAAGACGACATATTCTTTTAAATTTATTATACTAAACTTCATAAAGTAACCTCAGTATTTTACGTTCTCAAGTAGCTTTATAAATATGATCAAGTTTTGCAGAGCCAATGAATGAAAATCAGGCATTTAAACTTTTGTTAATTCATATATACAGCAACCTTTAGGTTTTGAGGATGGTTACCATAGACAGGTCAGAGTAAAGCCAAAAAGTCAACAGGAAACATTTGAAGTGAGGGTTGGGCAAAAGAAGACAATCCCCTAAATATTCAAGTAATGACACCAAGAAGAGCAAAAACTATACCTGACCAAATAACATGGTGACATATTTGTCAAGTCAGAACCTACATGATATCTGGAATATTATGAAAATTACTGTTTACATATTCTGTGATAAAAGGACCCTTGGACGGGAGGTGAGAACAAGAGTGTCACTGTTTACTAGATCAGGGAAAAAAAAAAAGAAAACAACAACAAAAACAAAGCCAACAAAACAATGCAGAAAAAAAAAAGATACCCATGATACAAACCTAAAATATTTATATGGGAGCAACTCTTCCTCTGGCAGAACAGCCAAAGGACAATTGGATGAATTTCAGCATGGTCAGTAAATGATAATAAAGAGACTACTAAATATCAGAACATTTTTGGGTGGGTTCCACTATCCGCTTCTGTTAGAAGGAGCTTGATACATAAACTGCTAAGCTACCCATGAAGAGGCCAGATGTGCTCTAACTTCTGACAGACATAATTAATTCTGGGAAAAAGGCAGACTGTGTAGAGGTTACTTTTACCCTACTGCTGAAATAGAATGTCTATGAGCCCCCTGAAGTCCAGTGTCTATGGTCTCTTTTCAGACAACTTGCTAACTGGTTGAGCTTTCATGGATCAAGGGCAACATCATCTGAACACACATGTAAACACAGACATATAAGATGTCCATATTCTTCATACTCTCTTTATTCCACATTTTCTGAAATAGTCTCATGAAGACTCTATGTGTACATTCACTTAGAATATTTACTTTTTGAAAACCTGTTTTCCCCTGCATATTATATTAAGATCATTGGTAAATGATTAATATCATCCTACAACTAAAATTCATAAAATTTTATCATCGTAAGTGATGAATGGATAAAAGAATGAACAACACAGTGAACAAGTGAAAGCTTCAAATAAACTATGCTTACTCCAACTACCTCTGCATATATTGCCAAGAAAGAATGCAAGGAAAAATAACACATACACTCTAAAGACCAGAAAGACATTGATTTTAAACAAACATTCCTAGAGATTTGCTTCTAGTTTCCATGAGGACTGCACGCAGTTGGCTTACAGCATCATGGGGCAGGGGAGGGGTGGTGGTGGTGATAACTGCACTGAAGATTACTTACCTTATCAATCCCCTCATCAATATTTTAGAGTTACAAAACCATAGAAGTCTGTATAGAACCAATAATCTAATCTGTAAATTTTAGATATATAACAACAGATTTTTCTGATTTTGCAAAACTAATTTGTCCTAGGGAAAAAGCTGTCTGCCAAATGTCTGCATAGAGAAAGTCTATTTATTTATTTTTATAGCCAAGTCACAGCTTGAAATCAGGCTGTGAAGTTAGGGTTGCTTTGGGAGCCCCTTTTTCCTTGTTGGAAATCTCTCCTTTGAAAGGCACACATGGGTCTAGCTTATCTGCACAACCACAGAACACTTCCTTATGTGGCTGGAGCACAGTCAAGTTCATAGCACAAGACTTAGGATTTTAATGAAGATAATGAAGTGAAGGCTTTACTTCCTGCCAGCTACTCTTCAGAATGACACAAGGAAAGCTGCCAGGTTGTCAGCACCATATTACCTGATTGAAACTACTCTATTAGCTGCCTCAGATCAACACTTGTTCCCAGTAACAAAACTTTCCCCTTTGTAGGTTGATAAGGATTACTATTGGTAGAACCGCAATCGTAGATCAGGAAGAGGCCAAAATGCAAAAAGATAACTGGCAGTCTATCCCAACACTGCACAAGTCGATTCCTCTACTCTGCTTTAGGATACCAGGTAAAATATCCCTGGAAGTCTCCTGTGTCATCTTTCAGATACATTCAAAGACTTCTACCATTTCCAGCTGTAGACATACCAACTGATGCTTCTAAATTAAGTTTTCAGCTTCCTCTTCCTTAATCCAAATTTCTACAACTTCTTTAGTTTGACGTGAGCATTTCTAACGCCCGTTCTCAACGTTATTTCTCACAGTCAAAACATAGCTTGAAACCAAAGCCTCTTTTCCCTTAGAATACTCAGCTGCTCAACCATAACTTGATAAATCAAAGAGTTAAGAGTCTCTTTGGAAGTTACTCTATATCCTACCCTTCAAAAAAAAACTTTCTGAATTCTTTATTTTAATGACAATTAAATCAACAGCCCTGCCAATTCTCAAAGAATTCAAGACAGGACATCTCAACCAGAAGGCTGCTGGTCATAGAAGATAATATATTTTCTTAAACAAGAAGAGCCAGCACATTACTGTAAGTATTTATAAACTAAAAATTTAAACTTCTTACTTCAATTATTTCTTGTTTTATCATGAGAACTTAAATAGCACTATTAGAATTCCAGATACATTATACAAAGGTAGAGAAAAGAACTGATGTGGCCAGGCTGAGGTTTTGCTTTGTGAAGAGGTTTCTTTCAAAGAAGAGCGACTAAATTGTGATATTTTTTTCACCAAGAGATTACCAGATTACTATCATCAGATTTAACTACAAGCAGGATTTTTTTTCCATTTCAATCAACAGAGGAAGGAAGCTTTCCAGCATCTAAATACTGTAGTAGCTGAGTTTAACCACCTATTTCTATTTTCTTTTAAGACATAAAGAACTTGTATTCATGTTACTGATAATCACTTTTTAGAAAGTGAAACTATCAAATACTGTCACAATGAGAAATTAAGATTGTAAGTCATTAACATGAGTGAAACCTAATAAAAACATTAAGTACAGCCATGCACTGTAGCTCACCCCAGTATTTCCCCCATCCAGTTTTGAGAAAAACATATTTGAGAATATACTGGATACAGTACTAAAGGAAAGAGAACAATTAATTCTGATGCTCATAAAACATTTTTGTTACCTAAATGTAAAACTAGGGCATCTGTTACCTCAGTCACCTTACACTTCTTGGCCAAGATGCCCTCTAGAAAGATGCAAAATAGAATTCCATCCCAAGATGTGTCTTGGTAGAGGTGACAAGGAGGGAAAAGCTAAAGTGGTTCAACTTCTATTTTATTCCAGTTGTCTCCCTTCTTTCCAATTGGCCTTTCTGCACTTCAATTTTTCAGGAAATATGGGAACCTGTAGTCAAAAGAACAGGCCAGCCAAAAGTAATTTTCATGTTGTATTAATTTGTTCCATGTCCTTTGTAGGCACAAAACTGACAGAAGCAGTCAACAGCCAGCCATGGATCAATAAGAGTGCTCTCCCACATAAAACACAGTCTAGATAATATCAATTCTCTTGACCTGTGATCCAAAGAGAGGTAGTTTTGAAGAAGACAGCTGGAGAAGGCTGCTCTGGTAACTGTAGGAAAATATCACCAATATGCCATATGACCTATTGCTGTTATAAAGTACTTCTCAGTACAGCAATGAAAACCTATTTATACCAGCAACTGACTTTTCCATTACTTTACACTTACTCCCTGACACAAAGAGATCAGAATGTGGTAGGGTTAAGGCATTCCAGCCACGCTTTTCATCCTGCTACCTCAATTAACTCCCTTATTGATATTCGTGTATGAGCCAACATGCACTTTAACTCACACTGAATTTGAATTTGCTGTTGACCACCTAGGGAGATATTTAGCAAGAGGAGCCACCATAAACACTCCTGCAGGGACAGAGCAGCTGATTGAGTCCCCCCCATGCTGTCACACATCTGGAAATGAGTCAAAACATTCATGTAAGGGTAAGAAAAAAAGATGTAAAGCCTGGCATTTCCTAAAAAGCTCTGTAGTGGGGCTGCCTTATTGAGTCACTAGATGCTGTGAAGGTTCAAAAGAAAACCTCTGACTGCCTCAGGAGACTGAATCTCTCTTGCTGCCAGTGCCCAACAGATCCCACTCTGCCCCCAAACCAAAGCATCCATTTATACCAGAACTTGCTGCTTACAGGGGAAAGAAAAGCATAATATCAGAAGTGCTCCAGGGGATGACAGAGGATAACTGCCAAACACAAAAGCTCTGCTCTCAGCAGACTGATTGCTGGGGATATTCTTTCTATTTGCTTAGCATTCAACTTTCTCTCAATGCACAACCACGTTTCATGTCAGGCACGCATACAGATACTGTATGATTCATTACATGCAAGGGAAGAATGTAGCAAGGCTGTAAAAAAATTAGAAACAAAACCCCTACAGAATTGGATAAAAACATACACAACTTTTTTTGATGGCCCTGCTTGTTCTGAGTCATTCACAGATGTGGAGTTACAGGAGAGAAGCCAAGATTAAGTCAAAGACAAAGCTTTACACAGGAAACCAGTTTAGGTCTGTTGCAATGCAGGTTACATACAGAGCTACAAGGAAAAGAAAAAAAAAATAGGCCTTTTTGAACAGTAATGAGACACTGCATTTCTGGGAACCATTATGAACAAGGTTCTGCAAATACATACAGACAGGGACAAGAAACTTCATTTGGAATTCAGAGGTCACTTCCTTTTCTGAAAACCAACCAATCCCACACACTCCAGCTTCCTGGATGCAATTGGAATATGTGGAGAACAAAACACAAACAGCTCCCTTTTTCTGTCCAAAAAGCACTTTCTTTTCATTTTTGTCTATTTGAATAAAAAAATCTAAAAAAAAAAAAAAAAAAAAACAACAAAAAAAACCAAAAAAAAAAAAAAAAAAAAAACAAGGTGATTGGCAGTGGTTTCACCTTGATGTAAGAAATAAATATTNCTAAAAAAAAAAAAAAAAAACAACCACCAAAAAAACCCACAAACAAACAAATAAAAAAACCAAACCAAACCAAAAAAACAGCTCCAGAGATTTCTTAAAAGGGAACATGTTATAAATCCTTTTCTAGGCATCTGAGCTCCTGTTTCTGCACATCTACACAGCTGGTAACACCTCATATCTAAACAAGCGCACTCCCAATTCCACACAGCATATTTTTTTTTCCCTTAGTCTGAGCATTCTGAACATCTGCCTTTTTCTATTTTGTGTTAGTCAGTTCGAAAAAACTGGCAGATCACCTCAGATGTAAATTCTTTCCCAGACACCATTAACATAGCCTTTTAGCCTTTTTGTTTCACATCCCCAGTCTCCTCACACAGTACTCAGGTAGATGTTCAATACCGACAGTACTACTTGTAATTTTCATAATGAAAATAGACTCTACTATTTATAGAATATACATATATAACAAGCCTATTAAAAAAAAAATCTACTTTTTGCAGAAGCATAAAATGCCTTTACCAATATTTCAAGTATTAATCAAATCCCATTCAGTTTTATTTTTAGTATATTGTAATTCTAGGTACTTGACTATAAAGAAACTGAAGAAGATGGCTATTAAGTGTTAACGAACTGATTTTCAGTTCAGGGTAAGACTGCAAGCAGTTCTTCTAGATTAAATTTATAACATGCTACACTACTCACACTACTTCTAAAGCAGTGACCAACCGTTGCTTTGAGTATTTGGTAGAACTAGTTCAGATCCTTTTTTTATCTTTTACTCCTGAACAAAGAAACAGAAGTCCAAGTTTACATGCAGGAAAATGTAAACCCACTGAAGACAGTTCATGAAAAGCATAACCGATCTCTAAGCTAGTCTAAAGTAGCAAAGGACAAAAAGTTTAAGAAAAGGAAAAGCATAACATAACAACAGACTTAAATAAATACATGCATAAGCACTGGGGCAAGGCATTAAACTGTTTAGTTAATTGAAAAAATGGAAAAAAAAATAAATCTAAAGGTCACATTGTAAACTGCCACCCAGCTTACAGCAATGCATTGTCTGCTTCGATTGACACTGTTCACAGCTTAAAAGACAGAAAAAAATTGTCCTGGTTTAGCTTATTCTTAGATATCACATTAATCTAGATGACATTTGACTAAAACAACTTCATCTGCTCCACTCAGGAATAAATACAATTAGTTCCATTCACTGCAAAATACATAGCAAACATTGATGTGGAAGCTGAAAACTAGCACTGTGTAAAGAGGGAGTGGAATGGAGGTCCCTAAAGGGTGGAGGTAGAAGAAGTGAGAACCTTACCCATATATCAAGTTTAAAGCTAGGTATCACAACAAGAAGATGTGCACTACTTTGTCACCCATTTTCCCATACATTTGCTAGAATTCAAATTACGTATCGGCACAAAACCACAGCAATTTAAGTTCCTTTGCCAAACTAAAATTTACTCACAAACCAAGATCTTTCTGCTTTTAAGAAACTAAGGAAATGAAGTAATTGTTTAGGTAAGGAGATCAAAGCACAACAGATGTCTAGACCCTGTGTAAAGGTGAAAAACTTTTATTTTCACAGCTGGTTTTATGTCCACATTTTAAAAAATGTGGTATTTTTCTTATGATCAGTTCTCATATTAACAGATACAACTGCTATATACAACTGCCAAATCATTAAATTATTCCATTTATGCATATACATATAAATAAAAACATACAAGCATACACAGAGAGTGAACAATGTCATGTTGTATAATTAGGATTTCTAGATACAGTTCATCGTAAGATGAAAGCCTGCACTGGTTTACATTGCAGTGGTAGAATTTAGCTAGGATCCATAACAGCTGTTAAGCATAATTTATTAGCTTTACTTTAGCATTTTGGTTTGCTTAGCTTAAGACAAGCAGAAGCATTATGATTTTAGAGGGTTAGACAAAGAAACAATTACATTAGTACGCTCTCTTCATTTAAATTACTCCATTTGGAAAATTCTACCTGCTTCTTCAATGAGGCAATTCTGCAGATAAACAGTACTGGACTGAGCCATAGTAGACACATATATCCAGAAAAAAATTTGCTCTAAATTGGCATCAGAAGAAAAGCATCTGGACACAAAGATGCAGCTCTGCACTGCTGGTAGAGTATCCTCTTTACTGCCAACATGTTTTTCCAAAGTGTTCTGTAAAATGTTTTCAGAGTGGTTTGCAGAGAGTAAACTGCCTTCATTTTACTAATTATTATTTCAGATAACCTAAATATTATACACTGACTGTAAGGGTGGCATATAAAAGCAGAATTTCAAGTTATGCAAAAAAGCAGCAAAGGTAACATACTCATCTTTTTATTGAGAACTGCTCCATGTAATGCTAGGTGTATATCTACAAGCTTCTCCAGACTCCCTTGGAACCAAATACCTCCCAAGAACATGATAGTTCAAGAATTATGAAAGTGAGCTCATGCTGTCTATTACAGACAGTCAAAGCAAAGAACCTGTAGGTTAGTCACCCAAAAGTTAAAATACAAAACAAAACCCTATTTGGCAGAACATACAATGATATATATTCAAATAGCTCAATACTATTGAGACTTGTCTCACAGAAAGATCCCAATGCTCTCTTTGAAGTTAAATGCAGACATGCTGCAAGCATGTATCACCCAGACTACATACAGACGGTGGAAAGCTGATGAGGTTTAAATGCATTATTCTCCTTAAATCATAGATCTAGGCTGTCAGCCATCTTAACATAGGGACTGCTCACAAATTTCAGCTGATCTCAAGAAGACAAAAATTAGTCAAGGATGCAAAACTTGAAGTACTTGAGCAAATAAAAATATATGAACATGTTACAGGAATAAAAATTATCACCAGCTTCAGTAGCTCAACTGTGAAATCTCCCCAGGTGTTTTTGGGCCACACTTTCATATAGATAAATGCACTCTAATCAAGTTTTCTTGTTTTACAAATCATTTATTGTGGCTACATGGGAGATGTACAGAAATACAAAGCTTATCCAAACCCTCTGAAGAGATGAATCTTTAGAAAACCATCTCTACTAACCATTAGACTCCTTGTGATTTCCACCTCCTAAATGAAGGCAAGAGCCTGTCACAGGATAGCTGAAATGCTCCTGAGACTGCAAAGTCCTGGCAACACTTTTGAACACACTTGCAAAATGTGGAAAAAAAATTATTAATAAAAAAAAATCTTAATTTGCACTTTTCAGTGTTTAGGAAGAAATCCTGCAGAGGACTGAAGTCTCTACTAGGCCTGAGGAGTCAAAGTGAATATTGCAAAACTGCTACAGGTATCAGAGTAACTCTAAATAACTATGACTTAAAAGTACGCTCAACAAAACACAAAAGCGAGCCTTTGCGGACTGGTGAACCTTCTATTTGACCTTTATCAACCAAAATGAGGCTTTTAAGAAATAGTCAGGAAGCAGACAGTTGTTTTGAAGTTATGCTGCCTACACAAACAGGCTAAAATATGTTACTCAAATCATAAGACTCCTTTTTGCACACAAGCAAATCATTACTTAAGAGTGTATGAGCTCAAAAACTAGTATCTAGCCCCCTGCTAGTTAATTTGTATTTTTATGGACAGAAAGCTATTTCTAAAATTGTTGTTTACAAGAATTAAATATAAGCCTGAGAAATTCTACAAAACCCCATTTACACAACCTTGTGATACAGTGCAGGAAATTCTTAAGCTAAATTAATGACCACAAGTAAACAAGAAAGCATTGTTTCGTGGTTAGACAACTGTAATTCTAAGTTATGCAACTGATTTATCTAGTAACCTTGAGTGTTTCTGAAATTACAAGTTCCTCTTTTCCACTTTTAAGACTCAAGGTGGTCCTGCTTAGAAGAAATGATACAACACCAAAACCTATTAAGTTTATGCTAAATAAACAGAAAAGATATTTGTAACCTTAAAGGATATAAAATGCCAAGTGTGGAGATGTGAAAAATTAAAACAAAGAATGTGTGATTTCTGCCAAAATCTAGAAAAACAAATGATAGAGTAAGGAACTAATATTTGGCCTACTTCTGCCTTCAGTTCCTGTGTGGGAGATTTAGCTCAAAAAAAATAAGTGTATTTTTGCAAACAAAACCAGGATTAAATAGCAAGATGTTAGTGCAGCTGACTTAATACTGTTTTCAGGAATAAATTCTTGCCATTTCTGCTCAGTAGTATTCAACCCAGTTCCTTTCAGTAAGACTTCAGATATGCTTTTTCTTCTGTGTTATGTCTGTTATCAACTCCTTTTCAGTATTTAGAGTAATTAAATAACTTGCACATAGGAAAAAAGTTAATCAAAACACAAGCTATAGTACAGAGTTTGAATATATAATAATACACATTCAGAAGTGCCACCGAAGGTGACTTAGTATTTCAAATTCCCATTTTTTAGTATGTACTGGTCAGCACAAGGCACATTTCACAGTTAATGAGAAAATGATGGTAAACATCACACCAAGCATTTAGCATATCCCAGCAAGGCATTTACCAGCATAAACTGTGCCCTTAAAGTCTATGTTTACATTTACTTTTGTATGCATATTCAGTATTAAAGCAGAAAGTTTAGTGTCAAGTCCTGTTGTAAGTGCCTCTTTTCTCAAGTGGCATACCATCCTACTTCTCTAAAACAATACTCAAAGACAGCGCAATTATGTGCAATACACCACATAACTGATAAGGCTTATACCTCTTTCAAATTTGAGTAGATTTTAAGAGGATGACAAATACAAAACCCCTAATTCTTTATCACTAAACAGAGAATGACATTGCCATCTATCAGTATAAAGCCCTGTGTACTAAACATTGCATAACATCCGTCAGTATGTTGTATTTGCAAAACGTTCCAGTTGTAATAAATATTGTCCATGTGTTTCATGCCTGCATAAAGCTTTCACCAAAACACTCACTTTCTTAGTGAAATGAAAATACCACTACTCTGGAAAGAATGTCAGTGAACCCATAAAAAAAAAAAATCAAGTTTCCTTTAAAACCTTATTTGTCCTATTACCTGCAATATGTGTTCTTTGCAGTAGTCATAATTAACTGAAATAATTAACATACACACTTCCAGATCCAACTGTTGAAGCTGAGCTGACAAAGTATAAAAGCCTTATTTATTCTTTTTTTAAGATATGTTTTATAATCAAGGAGCATAATGTCACTCTGAGGACTTGATAGCAAATAAAATACTTTACTAGTATTTCTTGTATAACTAACACTAATAAAGTATTATCCAAGAACATGTAAATATTAGATTGCTATTGCAGATGTTAGACCATTGACTACAGGAAAGCATGCTTTTATGTAACAGGTGCAGAAGTATTGGTAAAGTCATTTTGAAATAGGTCAAGAAATAACTAACCTAAACCATCAACATCAAGTAAGCCTGGCAAAAGGAAATGTTACCCAAAAAGCCTTTAAAAAGGTTGCACAGCAATCAGCCATAATTAGGGATTTGCTTCCTAACTAAGAATGATAAAGGTATATAGTATGAGAAAAAGGACTCATTTATGGAGCCACGTTTGCTCTTGATAAGTACCTAATTGCATTTGATTTGTACAATGTATAACACAAATGAGTGTATGCATAGAAATTATTTTCAATTCAATTATACAAATCTATACTTTTAATTCACAACAATTCTATCTGATGTTGACATTTGGGAAAACAAGAACACAGTATGAATGAGTAATTTCTAATTCAATAACAGGTTTATTTCAAACAGGCAAGGGTCTTTCCAAGGACCTTCCTAAGGAAATAAGAGTCCACTTGAGAGAGCAGAAAAGTAACTCAAAGTCAGCATTCCCACACATCATATACATGATTTTTCAACACTAAATTGTAATGCACACAGGAAAGTATCACAATCAGAAAAATATGAAATTTTTAAGGTCCTCCATTACTTCCTCCAGGCTTCTTGAAGCACTCACAAAAGAAGTCTCACATCTGACGCAAAAAGGAGTATGGCCAGCTTCAGGTCAAGGGAGGTGATTCTCCTCCTCTCCTTTTGAGACCCCACCACTGCATCCACCTCTGGGGCCCCCAACACAAGGACATGGACCTGTTGAAGCAAGTGCAGAGGAGGGCCACAGAGATGATCAGAGGGCTGGAGCACCTCCCCTGTGAGGACAGAGTTGTGCTTTTTCAGCCTGGAGAGAAGGCTTGAGGAAGACCTTACAGCAGCCTTCCAATACCTTAAGGGGGCCTAAAGTAATCTGGAGAGGGACTTTCTACAAGGGCATGTAGTGATAGCACAAGGTATAATGGCTTTAAATTGAAAGAGGGCAGATTTATACTACATATAAGGAAGAAATTCTTTACTATAAGGACAATGGAACAGGTCACCCAGAGAAGTAATGTCTGCTCAGTTCCTGAAAGCATTCAAGGCCAGGTTGCACAGGGCTTTTAGCAACCTGGTCTAAAGGGAGGTGTCCCTGCCTGTGGCAGGGGGGTTGGAACTAAGTGATCTTTAAACTCCCTTTCAAACAAACCATCCTATGATTCTATGTTAAGTGAGATTTACACTTCTGGCAAGTTCTGCCATTTAACTTTATCCCCTAATGTGTCCTCCTCTTATAAATTAATTAAAAAAAAATACAACCCAAAAAAACCACACACACACACAAAAAACCACCTCAATTGACCACCCTCTTAAATTATGTGTTCTTCTCAATCCATTGAACAATTCCCCTCTATTCCAGACCTCTTATTCACCTCTTATTCATTCTCAGAGGTTTCTAAGAACTACACAAAGCTTAGAATAATGCTGAACAATTGCACCAAGTCATGGGGAGGATGGGACAGGACACACAAAAACAAGGGTGGGCCACTACCTGAAGAAGGGAAATTTAACGATAATTATCCTACAGTTTCATTGGGTTTTTGCTTTTGGTGTTTTTGTTTGGAGTTTGGTTGGTTGGTTGGTTTTTAACTAAGACAGGAAGGAGAACAGATCATGGAGCCCTCACATCAGTAAATGGCAACTACTAAGGAACAGAAAAATTAAACAAGCAAGTGAAGTCTTTGCTCTTCACTATCCAAAGAAAGGATGCAGAGAGCTGTCATAAAAAAAATAAACTGTCCACAAAAGATTCCTAACATTCCTCTTCCATTACAATAATATAGACTTCAAGATATTCCACAACCTGAACTGCAGCTTCATGCAGTGCAAAACAGCTAACTGGAAAAGTACATTCCTCATGCAGTTAACATGGATTAGCTTTAAAACTAAGCAGAAAGGGAAAGTGAGGACTTGCTGGTCCAGTTCCTCCCCTGAATGCTCGAAAGTTGATGTTTCATGATCCTTTAAGCAGAGTAAACAGTATCTGAAGGCTGCAGAATGCTTAACTTGAAGAAGAGGGTTAATAAGACTGTAGGTTATACTAGTAGAACTTTCTTGCAAATGTAGCACAGTAGAAACTTAACTTCCAAAAGTGAGGTCTTTGCATAAGAACTAGCTCTTGAAATCTTAAAGAGGCCCTCATTCAGTAATCTTACATCAAAGGCATCGATAAAGAATAACTGACATGTCACTGCAGAAAACTCTAGCAGCAAAGCAGATGCTCAGCTCTGCTGTCACACTGCAGACAAAGAAAATAAGCATTTTAAATTAAGAAAAATTATCCCTAAAGTGGAAGAGTGCCCACTTAAAGTAAAAAGCACACAACTACATTATCCCTGCTCCAGGGGATTATTTGATCACATACTAAACTCAACACTATCAGTGCTACTTATTCTTGAGATCACAATATTACAGAAGTATAGCCATCAACTGCATGCAATAGCACAACACATTTGCACTTTTACACTTCTTTCTTCACGCTGTTTTTACCAGTACTGCTTCAACTATTTTAGCTGTCCCTTTAAACCAGTTCGATTTTTTTTTTTTGCACATCACTAAAAACAATGAGGCAGTACATAGAATTAGGAGTAACTAAGTTGTATGGGGACTAGTAGATTGTTCTGCAAGGACAAGTCATGCTTATAAATTACTATTTTTCCATAGAAACAGCAAAGCTCCCAAAGCTGTCCTGACATAGAAGAAAGAACACTGATAGAACCAGAATAAATAGAAGTCAAAGAAGCTCACAAAATTCTGAATGTCCATGTTTAATAATAATAAGACAAAATCAGTAGAGATAAACCTTCGGATGGTCTACTTCATCTCTAGAGTTCATAAGTAATTACTAAGACTGCCAAAAAGACACTATCTCCTGTTTGCATTTTTTTCCTTTTATTTTGATTTTGGTTGAATTCAGGGTTCTTGTTACAGCTCAACTGGCTTTAACAATAAAATACTTTTCAGTTCTGAAAGTTGTTACCCTGAAATCATGATACAATTTGGCTACTGTGAACCCACAACCTTGAGAAAACCAAATTGCAGAATTAGCTACAAAACTTCTCTAACTTGCTGAAACATAATCATCAGATTTAAAATGTCAGAAGAACCATTTTGTTTTAGAAAACAAATTGGCTTCTATTGCCTAAGCTGTCAGTGAAACCTTTACCAGCTCTAACTGTGCCTGCATGAGCCCACTTGGTCAGATTCTCCAGAAAGTAAAACTATTTTTACATTGCTGGAGAAATAGCATCAGGGAGCTAGCTCAAGCACCAATCCTTAATTGGTCTGGATGCTCAGTCAACTGCCAATCTCTACCTTGCAGTAATTGACTAGCTCCTGCCAGAAAGTCACAAACCAGCCTGTATTTAAGCAAGAGAAGCTGGTCACATCCTGATTTGAGCCTATGGTGCTTGTGGGGCAGTAACTGCCATTACCAAAAGAAAGTACAAGAGTCATCAGAGCACATTGAACAACTGAATTAAAAATTTATGTAACTTGGTTAAAAAGGTACCTTCCTCCTAAAACAGCCTCTTCAATTCTTCTGTCCTCAAAAACATTGGAATACTATTCCTTTAAATTCAGTAAAGTTAACTCAAGGACTAATTAAATTATAAACTGCCTCTGCAGTTTATCTTTTATTTATCTGTTACTTCTGAATCTGAACAAGAGATAGAGCCCAAGAGCAGTTCGAGAAGACAATATCACTTGGTAATTACAAGAGATCACAATGAAAGATTTCTCTATTCTATAATCAGAAGAGAGCATAATATTTTAACTTTTGCTTACGCTAAACTCCTTTGCGGGATATAAAATTACTGATACATTGTTAAGAATAATCTTATTCCTTCAATTATTAGAAGGATGTAAGAAAGGATATTACAACATAATGCTAAATACTAAGGACTTTAAAGTGTTTCAAAATAAGAAGGTCTAAGTTTACCACTGCCACCACATTAGCAGGTAAAATTGATCTACCTTAAAAATACCTATATTGTCTAAATTATTTTCAATAACTTATGAGATATTAAGAAGATCAGTAAACAGCATAATACTGATATCTTACAACTGAATACTTAGCTGTATTCAAAGCTATAATCTTAAAATCTCTACCATTATCTAGAAGAATACAAATATTTTATGGTTGTTGCTCTTCTCTTTAGAGTAGAATGGTGCAAACCCATGACAACTGATGCACATCTGGCAGCTCTACATCCTGGGCCTCCAGTTCAAGTCTTTAACGTGGAAGTCAATATACACTGAGACATCTGAATCTGCTTTACTGCTGCAAATAGGAAATGCATTATAATCCCAAATGCCTTGCCACTGCCTCCATTCCAGTAAAGCAGATCTGATCAATTGGAGTAACTCTTATGACATACACACTAGATCCCCCTACTCAACACATGACACAGGAAGAAGGCAAGCCTGGGTAGCTAAGTAGGAAAGTATTTACACTGAAATCTACACAACAGTAAGTTCACCAAAGCACTACTCCCTCTGAAATGGCAGGTTAGGACAGGAGGGAAGAAAGTTTAACGGTTATGGAACCCCTATGGGTTCCCAGCTTCTCATTCCTGCCCTTTGTCTACTCTCGCTCATACTAGGCTGTAACAGCCCCAAGTCTGTGTACCAGCTGCAAAAATGCCAAATGTGCTCCAACTGATCTGTATTCATCACACAGCTAAAAGGAGGCAGAACAGAGCTGGTAAATGGTTTCTCCTCCCCTCCTGTCATAAAACAGGATGAACAGAAAGAGAGCGGAAGACCAGCTGAACAGAAGTGCCAAGAGCAGATCCTCTCAGAACAGCACATCTGGCCACCGTGCAACATATGGGGGAGATCTTCCCTGTGCATGTCCAAAGCTATTGAACTTTTATAATCCTTAGTCAGATCTCCATTTGCCTCTTGGGTCCCAAGATTTCCCATTTTAAAAGTGTTTCTTATCCGTCTGAGAAATTTGGCCTTCACACACTTCTACTAAAACTCTGGTCTAGCTAGCCTGCATGGGCAGCGATGTAAATCTTTCCTTTAGCTCAGCCACTTGCTTCTCACACACCTTACTCAGTTCAGTAGTAGACCCAAGCCACTACTCCACTTAGATGATGAATGTGCCTTTAACTTGAGCAATGCAGAAAAAAAGGTAGCAGGAAAGAGACACACCAAAAGCATCCCAAGCCAGCAGGGAGCTGCAGCACAAAGCTGACAGAAAGTAACCTTTTAACACATATTTAAACCAGTCTCAAACTTTGCTGGCTATTCAAGCCACAGTGGAAGGCAGTGCCAACATAAGCTCTGCAGTGATACAGGAGACCCACCCAATTAAAAGAGTCTTATAAACATGCATTTGATATCCTATACAGGAAACAAAAAAAAGGTATATTTGATATTTTACATTAAGTTGGTTTGGATTCTATTCTTAAAACACTACAATACTCAGATCTACATATAAATTCTGAAAATATACTTCCAACTAGATATATACCAAGTAAAAACCAAACCAAACCAAAAACAAACAAACAAAAAACCCCACAAAAGTCAGACATAATTGATCTGTAATTTAAGTTTGCACCTTTCAGGTGGTAAGTCACCTAACGCTATACTTGACATCCAGCAGAACACTCTTCTCACATTCAGTTCTCCCAGACATTTACAAGAGCACAAAATACAAAGTTCTCTAAATCTTTAAATCTGAAAAAAAAAAAAA
>NDXB01008027.1:4088-18589 GCA_002631895.1 Agapornis roseicollis
TTTTTTTTTTTTTTTTTTTTTTTGTTTTAGTCTTCGCTGTCTTTTTCCCCTGAAGGTATTTATTTTAATATTCTGCATTGTGGCTTTTATCATTCATTCTTTTTGACATAAAACTGTGCTCAGCTGACACGAATGAGCTTATAAACTTTGTTCATGCTGTCACATATTTCTCCTCTCATCAGAGAAAAGTGAGTCATCTCCAGTGAATAATTTGTTAAATTTAGGCTCTTTTTCTTCTCAAACTATATGATTTCCTCAAATGCATCTATTATTAGACAGCATGGCACAAACACTCTGGGCTTTACTCCATTTATTGGATATGAATATTCAAAATATGAGCTATTTTATTTGGTAGAAAGAGGTCAGGAAAAGGACAACATAGTATTTCTCATTATTATTTTTCAAAAGCATCTTAGTGAGTTAAAAGCTCAAGTTGTTGCTGTGGTTGTTACAGGGAAGACTGAAATTCAATTGCTTTTCAGGCAATCATTATTTATCTGCTGTTAATGTTCCTAAAGAAACTGCTTTGATGACTTTTTTCCATGAATTTCCTGAACTTAGGACTGGTTGCTACGGCTTGTATGTTTGAGAAAAGGCCAATCAAATTTTTTTGAGTTTCATAATTGAACTCCTTTTGCTTTGTGTGGAAGATTGACTTCCGTCACATGGTGCATGGATTCAGGATATTTTTATTCCAAGACTCAAATCAAAACACTATAATGACAGTTATTTTATAACAATGTTGCAAAACTTTATAAAAAGCAAATATAGAATCATAGAATCATAGAATAGTTAGGGTTGGAAAGGACCTTAAGGTCATCTAGTTTCAACCCCCATGCCATAAGCAGGGACACCTCACACTAAACCATGCCACTCAAGGCTTCGTCCATCCTGGCCTTGAATGCTGCCAGGGATGGAGCATTCACAACCTCCCTGGGCAGCTCATTTCAGTGCCTCACCACCCTAACAGGAAAGACTTTGTTCCTTATATCCAATCTAAAACTCTCCTGTTTAAGTTTGAACCTGTTACTCCTTCTCCTGTCACTACAGTCCCTAATGAATAAACTGCTAAAGCAACTTTGTACAATAGGAAGATTCACTTTTTTAAAAAAATGCTGTTTATTCAGAAGACTGCTGACATTTCAGGTTATATTTGTTTCTGTATCTGTCTCAAGCAATGACTACATGCAAAACCAAGACCTGAAGAAAACTTTTCCCCAGCTGCTCACCTTGCTATATTTGAAGGGACCTGGATCTAGGGTTTGCTGTACCTATTTGCATACATACAGTGGTTGCCTCTGTTGCCATATTTGCTGAGAAAAATGAATGCTGTATTCACACAAATACTTGGTTTATTCTGTACCAAAAAATTGGAAACCATATTCCTGCATTTTTCATGTCTTTGCTGTAAGATGTTCTGAAAGTAGCAACACCAATAATTGCTGGAGCAAGATTCTTATGGACAATGCTGAGACAATCAATGTGATCAAGCAAATGCCATTTTATTAGACAAAGTGTTAACCTTATATAGAGATCCTTAGCACAGCTACATTGATTTGGCAATTGTTGATTGGATACTTCAAACTTAACAATGCTATGATTGGATAAAAATCTTGTGAGAACTCGACCTTCAGAATAGTCAGGCTATTGTGAATTATTGCTTCTCAGTTCCTTTTCTCTTCTGCTGATTTCGGTGTCCTTGTAGTTGGTGTTTCTGCACTCCCTTATCCACGACCTTCAGTTTATCTTGGCTATGTGATCGTTCTCACGTAGGCTGCCTTACACCAAGGCCTCTGGATTGCTCACAAGATGTCCATTGTCACACAGCCAGTCCACAAATAAATACTTCCAGGTTTCGTCCCTACCACATGGGTACAGGAACGTTCCCAAGGTCGTAGACACACTTTATTATGAAGAAGATGAAGTTTTGCTATTCAACTTCTTTAACATGGGAGGAAGAAAGCAAAATCAAAGCCAAACCATTAGCCAAGCTTTTTGATTTGACCAGCAAATCAACAAGCTCAGTATCACTTGAACTTCTAGACTATCCATAAAAAAATGAAGATGAAATCTGATTTAAAATTTTGAAATAGAATGTTTTCAAATACATTAATCCATTAAATTCAGTACTTAGGATATTCCCCTACTGAGCAAAGCCTGTGATTGCAACTTGGTACGAACCCAAATTTTATGAACTTTAGTTAGGTCTTTAATTTTTAGAAAATGCCAACTTCTTGGAAATATATCAAGCAATTAAAAATGATTTTTTAACAAATAATTAATTTGAAATGTTCTCCAGAGCTGAAGCCCTAATTCTGTGTGGTAGGCTGCTTTTGGTAGCCAAGATTATTTGAAGCTATTTTTGAAATCTTACGACTAGATTGCATCACCTTTTTGATTTTCTATTTTTCAAACAAAAGCAAACAGAAATGAAAAATACCACAGAGTCCTCAGCAGAATTTTGTATGATACTTTCTGTCTCTACTGGCCAGTCAGTCTCACCTCTGTGCCTGGCAAAAACTTGGAGCAGATTCTTCTGGAAGGCATGCTAAGGCACATGAAAAAAACCAAGATGGTTGGTAACAGCCAGCATGGCTTCACTAAGGGGAAATCCTGCCTGACCAATTTAGTGGACTTCTATGATGGGGCTACAGAACTGATGGACAGGGGTAAAGTAGCTGAAGTCATCTACCTGGACTTGTGCAAAGTGTTTGACACAGTCCCCCATGACATCCTTGTCTCTAACTTGGAGAGACATCAATTTGATAGATGGACCACTTGATGGATAAAGAACTGGTTGGATGGCCGCACACAAAGAGTTGTGGTCAATGGCTCAGTGTCTGGCTGGAAACCAGTGACGAGTGGTATCCCTCAGGGATCGGTGTTGGAACCAGTCTTGTTTAACATCTTTGTTGCTGACATGGACAGTGGGATTGAGTGCACCCTCAACAAGTTTGCCGATGACACCAAGCTGTGTGGTTCGGTGGATACGCTGGAGGGAAGGAATGCCATCCAGAGGGACCTTGACACGCTTGTGAGGTGNGCACCCTCAATTGCCGATGACACCAAGCTGTGTGGTTCGGTGGATACGCTGGAGGGAAGGAATGCCATCCAGAGGGACCTTGACACGCTTGTGAGGTGAGCTGGTGCCAAGCTTATGAAGTTTAACCATACCAAGTGCAAGGACCTACAGCTGGGTTGGAGCAATCCCAGGCAGAGCTACAGGTTGGGCAGAGAAGAGATTCAGAGCAACCCTGAAGAGAAGGCCTTGGGGGTGGTGGCTGATGAGAAAATGAACAAGAGCCAACTTCTGTGTGCGCTTGCAGCCCAGAAAGCCAACTTTAGCCTGGGCTGCATCAAAAGGAGCGTGACCAGCAGGTCAAAGGAGGTGATCCTGCCCCTCTACTCTGCTCTCGTGAGACCTCACCTGGAGTATTGTATGCAGTTCTGGTGTCCTGAACATCAAAAGGACATGAAGCTGTTGGAACAAGTGCAGAGGAGGGCCACGAGGATGATGAGGGGACTGGAGCACCTCCCATATGAAGATAGGCTGTTTAGCCTGGGGGAGAGAAGGTGGCGTGGAGACCTCCTAGCAGCCTTCCTGTATCTGAAGGGGACCTACAAGGATGCTGGGGAGGGACTCTTCATTAGGGACTGTAGTGACAGGACAAGGGGTAACAGGTTCAAATTAAACAGTGATAGTTCAGGTTAGATATAAGGAAGAAGTTCTTTAGTAGGAGAGTGCTGAGGCACTGGAATGGTTGCCCAAGAAAGTTGTGAATGCTCCATCCCTGGTGGTGTTCAAGGCCAGGTTGGACAGAGCCTTGTGTCACATGGCTTAGTGTGTGTTGTCCCTGCTCACAGCAGTGGGGCTGGAACTGGATGATTTTAAGGTCATTTTCAACCCTAACTGTTCTATGATTCTACATGGACTAATACAGGTAGGTCTACATTTGCCTTCTTTCTTAATCAGATGTTGTTGACAGTACAGCATGAGGTTGTGCTAAATGCATATTTTCACCCTTTCTTTATTGTAACATTCCAAACTTGAATTACTGTTATTAATTGCCTTGCAATTCTGCTACTAATTTTTGTCCAGATTTTGCACACACAACACTGTGTAGTTATATGCTGGAGGGAACATCTACAAAGTTATGTCCCAGGCTGGAGTGCCTTGCCTGTGCTACTGGATCTTGTGTCTCCTTAAAGAATGAGTTCAAACCAATTCCTGCTACTCCATTTCTTCTCAGGTCCTTCAGATATTTTTACTCCTTTTTCTTCTTATTTTAAACTGTGCTGTTCTGTTTCCTCCAGTTGCATGAGTGACCTATACAAGAAACAGGTGAAACTAGTTAAAATAAGGAAACCCATGAAACTAGCTGCAGAATGAAGTACTTTCAAGTATACAAAGTGAAGAAAAGGAAAGCATAATTTTTTCTAGTCTCTTTTGATTCTAGGTGCCTTTGGTGTTATTTTTAACAGTAGGAGTTGAAAAGCATGTGACCTTTAAGCTGATGGTGTCTTAAAGGGTCTTGAACCCTTTAAAGGGTCTTGCATCTGACCAGGTACAAGATGCAGGCAGAGAACAGAGAAATCAGAAAATCTTAAAGACAATTTAGAAAATTGGACAATTCTCTGGAGGCCAGAGAAATAACTAATGCAACACCCCAATTACATTTGAAAAGGATCTAAAAGAATTGCACTAAATTAGACCAGTCAGTTTGACATCAATTGTTTAAGTCTCAGAAGCATTTTTAAAGGACCAGATGTGGGTACATACAAAAAGCACTGCTTGAGAATAGACAGTCAGGTGGCATAAAGGTGGGTTATGAGGTTTAAGTATTTTTGTATGGAAAAATGCATGTATTTGTTTTAACAATATTGATATGTGAAACAGTGGATTGCAACAAACAATATGCAACAGTACAACTATGTGACAAAATTTCCCTTTGATTTAAAAACTAAGACATGAAATCCTCCAAACAGAGGAAAATACAACAAGTACAGTTGATGGCTAACTAAATTAAGCAGAGGAATATATGTCCCATCTTTGGCCCTTGTTGCATCTCCATTTCACAGATATGAGTCATCAGCACCAGAAAGTTCTGCCAAGCACTACATATGTAGCTTCAGAAGCTCCTGGTGATCTTGTGTGACAGATTTGCTCCTGTATGTCAGAGTCATTAAACACAGAGTATGTGAAAAAATATCCTACTAGAGAAAAGACCCAACATTAATCATTTTTCTGATATAGAAATAGTTGTGCTTAGTTTGTGGGCTATGAGTACGATTGGGTGGGGCATGGAGAGGAGAACTGATGGAACTCAAAGTGGTAGAGAAGCAAGTACATAGGGAAAAGATAGATCTGTGAGTATTTGGTGTTTGTATGAAAAGAACATGTTGCCTGACAGAATTTTTGGAAGGCATGTCCAGATCTTAATAGGCATCACTAAGGGCAGGGAAGAAGGGCATGATCAGATGAGTAATTTCAGTGGAGTGTAAGACCCCCATAGCGATTACAATGAGACACATATGCATGATATAAAGTTCACCCATCTACGCTGATAGCAAAGAAGATGTTTGTCTGCTTTCACATATTACTGAGTTAGAAGCCACAGGACTCTGCAGGAAGATGAGACTAATTCTGTCAAACATATAGATGGTAAGCTCTTCAGATACTATGCAAGTCACAAAACTGGGATGAAGATCTGCATTTTAAGCATCCCAAAGCTTCACTATGTAGGTAGCAAACACTTAGGAAAACTCAGATTTCAGTTCATATTTGCAGTGGATCATACTGTGTTGAGCAGTGATGACCCTTTAGTTGCTTGACATAAGTTAGGTTTTGCTTGACATAAGTAGGATTTATGCTTGACATAAGTTAGGCCCTTGGCAAAAGCAGGCTTTGGGAAAGCACCTTTGAGCCAGTTTACGATAGATAAGGAGAAGTAAAAAGTGGAAGTCACGTCGGCAGATGGCATAACACACACTGAAAATGCTAGATGGGGAAGATGATGTAGTTGAGTGGAAAAGTACCAGCTAGAATTAGCAACAGTTTTGAGACCGACCAATCAGGGTTTGGACAAGGTGCTGAGGAAGTAGGAATAAGTGCTGATAATGTAGGAATAAGCGCTTTGTAACCCTGTAAGAGTGATCGGTGTTTGTAATAAAGATGGCATTTGCTTGATCACATTGATTGTCTCAGCGCTGTCTGTGACTCCCGCGTCAGCACACATTTTTAAACCAAAAATTAAGCTTTCCCTAATAGCTGGGAAGCATCCAGAATCCAAGTGATCACAAATGCCATTTACCAGTAAACATCAAGTTGGTGATGTTATCCTTCTGCAGCATTTGTCATCAGAACACTGAGATCATATTTCATCATGCTGCATGTTGAATGTTAAAGTAATCTGAGTTAAATTTGGAGCCACTGCCTTAAAATATCAAACAACTTGGGCTGGACATATTTGTAAAAAAGGGGTAGAAGGCAAATGCAGGCAAAATGTCCTGTCCTTTGTAATACGACAGAGCTACATGCAAATTCATAACAAGTGCTTGCATTGGGTTTTCATGGCAAAGTTTTGGGAGAAGGACTAAAGGGATGGCTTCTGTGAGAAGCTTGTAGAAGCTTCCCCTATGTCCAATAGGGCCGATGCCAGCCCCCTCTGAGATGGACCTGCACTGGCCAAGGCTGAGTACTTCAGGACAGGCAGTGGTTGAGCCCCTGGGATAACATACTTAAGAAGGGGGGAACAAAATGCACAACACCAGCAGCAGTCAGAAGAGAGGAGGGAGAATATGTGAGAAAAACAGCTTTGCAGACACTATGGTCAGTGCAGAAGATGGGCAGGAGGTGTTCCAGGCACCAGAGCAGAGATTCTTCTGCAGCCCGTGATGCAGCCCATGGTGAGGAAGCCTGTCTTCCTGCCTCAGCAGCCCATGCTGGTCCACAGTGGAGCAGATAACCATCTGCAGCATGAAGGTTGGCACACTGGAGCAGGCAGATGCATTCAGAGGAGGCTGTGACCCCATGGATTGATGGAGCAGGCTCCTGGAGAGACCTGTGATCCCATGGAGAGAGGAACCCATGCTGGAGCATGTTTGCTACAGGACTTGTAACACCGTAGGGTACCAGTACTGGAGCAGTCTGCTCCTGAAGGGCTGCCTCCTGTGGAAAGGACTGGAGCAGTTTGTGAAGAACTCCATAAAATGAGAAGGACTTACACTGGAGAAGTTCATGGAGGACTGTCTCCTGTGGAAGAGACTCCATTCTGGAGCATGGGAAGAATGTGAGGAATCTTCCACTGAGGAGGAACAAGTGGCAGGGACAATGTGTGTGATGAACTGACTGCCATCCCTATTCCCTATCACCCTACGTTGCTTGGGAAGAAGAAGGTGGAGAATTTGGGAATGAAGTTGAACCCAGAAAGAAGGGAGAGGAATGGGGAAGGTGTTTTTAAGTTGTAGTTTGACTTCTCATTATCCTACTCTGATTTGATTAGTAGTAAATTAATTTTTACCCCAAGTCAAGTCTGTTTTGCCTATGATGGTAGTTGGTGACTGATTTGTTCTTATCTCTGTCTTGACCCAGGAGCTTTCCATTATGGTTTTCTGTCACCTATCCAGCTGAGGGTCTGTCTAGCCAGGGTCAACCTGGCACTGTAATAGGTTTGTGTAGCTGTCTAACTCTTAATCTCTCCCTCTCTGTCGTCATCTCCCCCCCCCAACCCCGAAAAAGAATATTTTTGACTCTTGGCCTCAGCTGATGGAGTTGCTATTTGACTCCCTCTGCCAAAGAAGATGGGATTAGGTCATGCCTTTTTTGTACATTCGCAGATGGCTCTAGTCCAAAATACCTGGAATCTTCTGTAATTGTTTTAGCTGTTCTGTAATGGTCTTCACCACTTATACAAAGTGTGAAGAGCTACACATTTAAAAGACATCTGGCAAGAGCATAATACTGACTGCAGTGTCATATAGAGGTTCACATAATCTAGTGCTACACAGAAACTGAAGGAAGCAGACTCTGACACTTAGTTGAGTGATTTCTGAACAATTGCTATTATACTGGCAATTTTTGCCAGATCTCAGCTAGCTGAAAGCAAGTGCCCTAAACAGCAGGGTCTCTTGACCCCACCACTTGGATGTGTCACTGCTGTAAAATTAGTATCTTACCAGGGTGGCAAAATAGAAGAAAGTGGCTATAGCCAAATACCGTATTTTAACCAGTTACAATGTAAAATTTAGTATTAATTCGTCCTATTTGTGTCATATTGTTTCATGTCTCTTCCAGATGACTAAGGTATGGGAAGCCCTTATTAGCTGGATTGTCTGCTACTGGTTAACTGGAATTTGTTGCTGTCTGGACTGAAAGTAATTCATGCTGTGTGGCTCACTGAATCCCTCTGTTTGACATCTGTCTCTGACTTGAGCCAAGCTGCAAAGTCCAAAATCCCCTTGCATCCTGCTTCTTTTTTGGTCCTGGGTTGTTGTACTGCTGACAATTCCCCAGTAGAAAGTTGCTTCCCAGGGGGTGCATCTGCTCCCTCTCTTTGCTGACCAGGAGCAGGGGAGGCAACTGTGCTATAGCTGACACAGGAGGAGGAAGGCTGTTGACAAAAAATGGTCATCATTCTCTGCATGATAGATTCCTCACAGTCTACGCCTTCTAGCATAACATCATGTCCAAAGAAGATGTGCAATCAAGATCTTTCAAATGCTGGAGCAACTGACTGAGTTAAATCCACCTAACTACTTTATTTTCTTGTTCAGTTGTCATGATGTTCCTTTATTACATACTAGCCAGCTGGTCAGAATAAAAAAAAAAAGTAAAAATCAGAGTATGAACAAATAACTGTTTCCATTGCTCTAGAAGGATTAAAAAATAAATGCAGGAACAGAAAGCAAACCATGAATTTTACTTTACTTGCATATACTCACTTTGGGAGAAGGGTAAGAGAGACTTTTTTTCAAGATTCACATTCTGCACCTGTCGTTTTCAAGACTACTTCTTTACTACCTCTTAGTAGTAAACTACCTTATAAGTATTTGTTTCATAATAATATCAGTTGCACCACCCAGGTGATCTGCCTCAGTTTATCAGCAGCCCTCGTGTATTTTGGAGACTCAGGTTGGTATAAATTGTCCCAGTTTCACCTTTATAGTGAACAGCCTTATATCTGAGGGACACCCTAAGGGCATTTAGTACATTGACCCTCCTTCCTGCTTCCCTCTTAGAATTATAGAATTACAGAATCATTGAATCATTTAGGTTGGAAAAGACTTTTATTATCATCTGTCTGTTAACCTAGCATTACCAAGTCCATCACTAAACTGTGTCCCTAAGTGCCACCTCTACAAGTCTCTTAAATACCTCCAGGGAAGAGGACTTAACCACTCACCTTGGCAGCATGTTCCAATGATTGACAACCCTTTCAGTGAAGACCTGCTATCTCCGCTGAGGCAGTCGGAAAGGCTCGCAGGAGCCAGCTTGTTATTCAGACTTGTTATAACAGTGCATGCACTGCACCAAAACTGCATACCTGGTACAGCTGTCAGTCCTGCCTAAGAACTGCCTGACAGATGTGGAGTCAAGCACATGGCACTGCATTTCTAAATTATTAACAAAGGTCCTGTTGAATTTCAGTCTGACCCAAAATCTTGAGAGTGACCATATGGCTGCCTTCCACAGCTGAGGTTATTGCCTTTGGATTCAGCTGACTCTTCAGATTTGAGTAGTCTAATTAAATCTGCCCACTTCTCCACATAGATAATTATCAGTTTTTCTGTTACTCATGTTACCGCACAACATCCCCTCTCAATGGCTTTATTCATTTCAGACAGGGACAGCAGGTGCCAGATGGCAAACTGATGCCTTGTGATACTCAGTATTTCTATAACTTGGTGCTTAGAGTTTCACCTTTCTGCTGTGCTTTAGCCTGATGGGGATGATTGCTTCAGTTTGCTCTAATAAGCTCTGGAACACGGGGAGTGATAGTGTGCCATTGCTTTAGAGGAGCAGTTTACAGGCAATGAACATTGTTACTGTTTATATAAAAAGGGACTGGCTGTAACCTTTTAGACTTGTAAAGAAAAGAACAGCTTTCAATTTTAACAAGTATATTAAGTGCCGTTTAGGTTGGGCTACAATTTACTAAGAGAACCCTGACTCAAGGTTTAATTATATAAGCCACATTTTTTCCTTATAAGGAAGTTCAATACAAATAGGTTGCATTCTTTACTTACAGATGGTAGTAGGAGCTGTATAGAGGGCTGCAGTGGCCGCTAGAAGGTGCATTTTGCATTTATTTTCAGTACGCTTTTCAACCAAAGAGAATGCATGGCGGTAGGACTGTTTTCCTTCTGAAATTGTATATTACATGAAAAAAAAAAAAAAAAAAAGGAAAAAAAAGGAAATTGAAAAATAAATAGACAAAAACTTTGTTTATTTATTGCCAGGAGAGACCCATTAGGATTCAGTGCTGTGTTTCCATGGCATCCCAGAGGCATAAACAGAAAATACAGGCTAAAGCATTCAGTTAGACAGAGATTTTAAAATCTAATGCACCATCTAAATATATACCACATATGCCCACTATTTATTTATCCATTCTATATACTGCACTGAAATGGGGAACTTGCTAACTATTCCAGGGCTCTAATACATTTACATATGTGTCTCCTGAAGATGTTCAGTACTTATGAGGGATATATGTAGGCTGCGTTATTTGGCTGCCTTTCAGATTCCTTTCATATTTCCCCACATCTTTTTCCACTTCATTAGTATCCTCACATCTGTAAGTATCTCTGTAGTATTCCTGGTTAGGAAGCAAGAATTAATTTTAAAGATCCACCCCTTCAGGAAGAGATCCTTCTTAATCTCTTCTTTCTAGTGGACTAAACATTCCTGCCTGTTTGTTGACTGTTTCAATTTATGAGTATAAATGTTAAGGCTTGTTCTGTTTTTCTCTCCTGGGTTTAAAAACATCCTTTCCAAAACTGAACAGAAAGTCTAAGCAGAATTGTCCTTTCCTCCCTGTAACCCATGCATTATCTTCAGTGCTGTCATGGTTTAAGCCCAGGCTGTAAATCAGAACCACACAGCCCTCATACTCACTCCCCCAGAACTTTCTTACCACCACCACTCCCAGCCACCATCCCAGGCTCCTGAACGGACAGGTAGGAGAACTGAAAGAACGTAACTCTCACGGGTTGAGATAAGAACAGTCCAGTAACTAAGGTATAACACAAACCACTGCTGCTAACACCAATAATAATAATGATAAGGGAAATAACAAGGGAAGAGAATACAATACCACCTGCCAATAATGAGCATGACTAACTCTTCTGGGTAACTCTCAGTTACACCCTCAGTATGATGTGCTGTGATATGGAATACCATCCTCGGTATGATGTGCTGTGATATGGAATAGCTTTTTGGCTAGTTTAGGTCAGGTGTCCTGTCTGAAGAACAAATTTGGGCTGGGTATGAGACTGACATGAAGCTCATGCAAAGCAGGCTGGTGGCTTGGATGCGAAATTGCTGTGTTTGAGGTGGCTGCTGCTAGCATTCACACATCTCCTCCCCTGTCTCTTGCTTCACCTCTGGCAGTGAGAATCTGGTTCTCCAGGGACAATCCCAGTGATGCTGTCTCTGTGGTGCTGATCAACCCTGCTCAGCCCTTGGCCTATCCACTGCTGTCTACTGCTGCATGATTAGATTGGTCCTGATCCATATTACCTCAGATAAGGCAGATCTAATTTTTGCTGACTGCTGTGGGAAGAGAGCTTTACATTTGTGTGAGTTGGTGTAGCCTGTGCAAGTCAAGATTTAAACACTCCGGAATAAAATCAAGATATTAACATATCACATATTTGTGATACAAAGCTAACACTTTTTCTGTTATTTCTATGGCTTTCTTAAAATAAATAGACTACAGAGCAGCAGATAAAATTATTTCATATCTTTAAACTGTCTTCGTTGGGATGAGTATATTTTCATTGCCTTTTGAAGAGAAATGAGCCATTATATATACGTGCCTATTAAAATACCTTATGTAGATTGATTGTCATTAAAAATTGTAAGTACTACATATTATGCACTCAACTACTAATATATCTGAAATCAGAATGTTTTGATTTTTAAACTTTTTCTTTTCTTTAAAGATCATTTTATGTCACTTTTGCTACAAAAAATATCTTTACAATTTACTCCCCAAATCAGATATTTAAACCAGATAAATTAAGGAGGAGGGTACAGTACTTTTAGATTTAAGAGGACATGCAGTATCCAAGAATCTTACTTTGTGTCCTAACTTTTGCATTTCTCTTGTGTTCATATACAAGACTGGAAAGAGATATGAATGGGTCCTGATCTTTTGACTTTTCACAGTTATATTAGCTTTGGTGTTGGGGAGTGTTGGCTTTCTTCAAAGTAGTTTATGTTTTTTGTTATGATTTCAATTTGTAAAGAAAACAGTGTTGATAACACAGGGATGTTTTAGTTGTTGCTGAGCAGTGCTTGTACACCTTTTCTGTTATTCAGTCTGACTCACCAGACTAGGGGTGCACCAGGAGGTGGGAGGGCATACAACCAGGACAACTGACTCCAGCTGACCAAGGGGATATTCCATACCATATGATGCCATGCTTAGCAGTAAAACTGGGGTGTGGAGATTAGCAGGAGCTGCTGTTGCTCAGGAAGTGGCTAGGCATCAGTAAGTATCTGGTGAGCAATTTCTTTCTTTTGCATCACTTGCTTTTCTTGGATTTGTTCCCCCTCTCCACTTTCTTTCCTCCCCTTTCCCCCTCCTCTTACAATTATTAATCTGTCTTCAATTCCTCCTTTTTGCACTTTTGCCCTCCTGATTCTTCTCCCATCCCACTGATGAGGGCAGTGGCTGAGCAGCTGGATGGTGCTCAGCTGCCTACTGGGAGTAAACCACAGCAGCAATGCACACATGGCACCCTATTGCTGGGTCCTCTATAGAGCGAACAGTTTCTTTATGGGACACAATAGTGATCTCTCTGAACAAGCAATGAGGATCAGATTTCACAAGCAATAAGGCAGACTTCAGATCTGCCTTTGTCAACCTTACAGAGGTTATACTATCATTTGTATACTATCATACATCATATCATGCTGCATTGCACTCCTAACCTGCCCTCAGGCAAATACCTTAGACCACACAACACCTACCATTAACATAATGCTACAAAACCCCTAATTCTGATAGCTATGCCCTACTATTTCAGGCATAGTAAAATAATTAAAATTAAAAGTTCATGGATAAAGCCCCAGCGCTGACTGAACAGCACAGAGCTGAGCACTGAGGGCAGCTGAGCCAAGAACTGTGTAGTGTGACCACCTGAATGGTCAACCACAGAGAGATTTAGGTCCTAAAAAGACATGAGCCAGCCTCCACCATTTGGCCTGGGAATATGGCATAACATTTTCTATCAGAAAAATTCAGTGGTGTAGACCCAGCCTTTGTCGTTGTTGTTCAATTACAATTAAAAATAATGTTTTGTTGTATATTAGTATTTTTTCCTTATGCTGACAAAGAATTTTAATTAGAACATGTAACTACAGACAGCACAACTGTGGTCCAACATACAAACGGGGTAAAGTTTCTGTAATCACTTGATTTTGGCCATGCCATTAGAGTACTCATTTTATTTATTCACTACAATACTGAGACATTTTGAACTGAACTCATACCTCTGCCTTATAGCATAGACATTTAAATAACATTATTTCTTATTATCTGCAAACTTAATCTGCTTATTATATTTACCCTCAGATCAGCAAGGAAGGCAGGAAAATACTGTCTTCATCTCACTGGAGAAGACAATGTGCTCTTTGAGTTTACTGAAATCTTGCAAAATGTAGGTTTTATGTGTAGCAGTCTGAGTTAAGACAAGGTGAAACACAGGAGTTACTACATGCTGGGGTTATTTCAGTCATTCAAAACCAGGTGCAAAGAGTATTGCGGAAAAGATGCAGATGAGAGTGCATTGAGTCCTAAACAAGATAACCGTTTAACTTTTATAATGTGGAAAGAAGAAAAAGATTGTTTAACAGTTATAGCTGTCCTTCTGAAGTTCTACTCATTGGAATTTCCTGCTCAAGGAAGTTAAGCTTCAGTGTAGCTTCACTGATGGCACTGGAGTTAGACGAGTTCACATAAAAATGTAAACGTCCAGTACTCTTTGAATAAATCAATGCAAAATTGAATTTGACTTAATGAATATTGGGTTCTTCCCAGAGCAGAGTGTGAACTTCAGAGGTTAGAAGAAAAGAAAAGAAGGGAGACAATGAAGGCAAAATTTAAGTAGGTGAAAAATCCATTACTCTTGCCTAAAGGTACTTGCAAACTGGAATAGTTCACAGATTTGAAACTTGTTTATATCACCTTGGTTTTGTTTTTTTTTTTTTTTTTTTTTTTTTTTTTTTTTTTTTTTTTTTTTTTTTTTTTTTTTTTTTTTTTTTTTTTTTTTTT